>PVIH01013638.1:0-10100 GCA_004025045.1 Sigmodon hispidus | reverse complement strand
CTGGATATGATGGATTCAAATATAAGTGTTTTTATCTCCTCCCTCCCTACCAAGATTACAGCACCCTCGTTCATAACTTATCCTGTCTGTTTCCATTTGTTTGAATTGCTCTTTGTTGGCTGACACTGAAATTCTAATTAAGATTTTGTTGAAACTGTCATTCACAGAGTTCTGTGTTCACTGTAGCTCACTGAGAAGCTTTCCTTCACCTCCTTTACTTCTTATCTCTGCTTAAAGAGTTCCTTTGAAATTTACATTTAAATAGCACCATTAGGTATAGAAGAAACAGTGTCACCTACTCAAGGGAACTCATGCACAGAGAAGCAAGTAAGAATTTTCCTTTTAGACTTTGAAATGGAGGCTGAGAAGCTCCACATTCGTGACCTCTCAGCAGATGACACTGACTTGCCAGGAAAAAAGCCCAAGATGGCACAGCATCTCATGTCTACTCAGCATATGTGATGACAGTGAGCCAGGCTCTGTGCCAGGAGCTGCCTCCAGCATTTGTGACAACCATGTTGTCATCTCATGCCACGTACACTCTTAGAACAGCGTATCCGGGGAAAGTCTGCAGAGCATTGACTATACTAACAGATCTCTGTTATGACTCTGGAGCTGACTTACAACTAGTTCTTTTACCTTTGCGCAGTATACAGGCTCAAGTCTAAACACGGATGGCGTGAAACCACCCTCTAGACACAATGCCTTTCTATACCAGCCTACCCTTCTAATAAGAGTTAAAGGATTCCCAATATAAACACTCTTGCTGACACCACATGATCAATTAAATATTATGGCAGCCAGTGAGTGAAATGTTTTTGTTTTGTTTTGTTTTGTTTTTTCTCAAAACACAAAGCTGAATGCTTTGGAAAGACTTGTTGGAGAAGCTACATAGAAAATTCAATTTTAATTTAAACACTCATATTTGATGTGACTGTTAAAAGCTTTTGGAATGTGTGGCACAACTAAAAAATGAAAATCAAGAAGTCTAAATGCAGATCAAGTGTTTCAGATGAAGAGTTAATATCAAGATAGACATACACTGAAGTATAAAATAAAAACATATGTATATCCCTGTTTTATTTTTTTATTTATTTTGTAATTCTTGGGACTAAACCCAGATCCCCGTGCTACATTTCTAACCCTTACAATATCAAAATCATATATTGGCTAGATGCAGGCATTCATAGTATTTTGAATATATTGAATTGCATAGTTGCTATGATTGACGCCCTTGCTTCTGTTTGTCCTTCTCTGACCATGGAGTGTATTGGGTCTTTCCATCCATCACAGGCCATGGTGAATGCTCTCATTTCAAATGTGTCTGTGTGCAGGCCTGGGCATACCAGAGTGTGGGAAGACCAGAGGACAGCTTTTGGGAGTCGGTTCCCTTCTACTGTGGGTTCCAGGGGTGGATCTCAGGGTGTCACTCTTGTAACACAGTACTTTTGGCAGCTCAGCCAACTCTCCAGCCCCTGAATGTTTTTTTGTTTGGGAGTGGGTATAACCCCCTCTAATTCACTCAGAGGCACTTGTCCCCCCCCCCATACCTTCTGTCTGTCCTAGGCTGTGGCTCTGCCCTCTTAGTCTATTTACTTGGCACCTCCTGAAAGCCAGTCATGACTTACTCATTTCATCCTCTTGAAAACATTTTCTCCAATGTCAAAGCCTGGGACTTCAGTCTGGCACAGTTACACCAGGACTGCGAGGGCAGAAACCTGACTCCAGTTAGACTACACAAGTTTCTTATTGGGTAACACTCATCCCGTGCTGCCTGGGAGTCATGGCTTTGCCATTAAGTAGTGGATAAAGGAAACTCACTGTGAGGCAGATAAAATCTTTAGACAAAGAGAATTTGAGACACTCACAGTGGATCCTTATTTTTTGCTCCCCAATAGGATGCCAGCCTGAAGGATGTTGAATGGTGCCTAGGACTTGACATTGTTGTTGGAAGCTGGGTCTGTGCAGGGCTCACGGTCACAGTCAGTGGGCAGGGGCTGGACAGTTTTTAAGTAAGCTTCCTTCCTCAGTTCCTGACAGGCGTGGATGCAATCTCCATTTGACTAGCAACAAACTAAGTTTCACTTTTGTTCTCAACAATGATAAAAAACTACAAGTAACTCAGGGCTTTTCAGTTACGTTCTGCTGGGCTGCATGGCTCTGGTGAAGTCAGACATGGACAGAACCATGCCCTCCACGGGGACTCTGAAGGGCTCCGGCTTCTGTCAGCACTTCAGGATGATGGTGATCTGCACAGTGCTCTTGCAGATGCTCCTGCAAGCCCTGTCTGTGGCTGTGACTTATGTGTACTTCACTAACAAGATGAGACAGGTGAGTAGCGATGGGAATCCAGCAGGACCTGCCTGTCCTTTGCTCTCAGCTTGCTCCTGTTGAAGCCTTAGCTGTGGATTAAGATGTGCCCTTTCCAGTGGCCGACTCTTATGTACTAGTGGTGTGGGGAGGGACTTTATAAAATTCCATGTTTGGAAGACTTTCAAGCAGGCATAGTTACAGAACAGGCTCCAAAAGCTACCAGTAGATGCAGCAGCCCTCCTGAAGAACTTTGTATCACTTTCCAACAGTGTCTGTACTTTATGATGTTACCATGAACAAATGCTTTCTGAAATGCTCTGGAGATCCTTTTTGTGTGTGAGAAAGAGAGAGTGAAGGAGGAAGAGAGAGAGAGTGGAAGAGAGGGTGAAAGAGAGAAGCACGTGGTGTGGAGGTCAGAAGTCAGTGTCAGGTGCCTTCCTCAGTTTCCCTTACTTTTCTGAGAGAGGGTCTCTCACTGAACCCTGACCTCCTGACCTGGCAAAAAGAGTCTGCCAGCAAGCCCCATGGATCTTTCTGTCTTTGCCTCTCCAGTTCTGGCTTTGGGAGCTCTAACTTAGACCATTGTACTTATACAGCAAGACATAACTGGCTGAGCTGTCCTTCTCCTAGACCCCTGCTCCAGAGCTGCCTGAACCTGGAGCTGAGGGAGTAATGATGTAGATTGCCCATTTATGTCTGACTGCCCCACAGACATGTGATCTCACATTGACCAGTTGTGAGTCTGTGTAATAACCACCATCCTACAAACAAGAAAGTGTATCTGAGGAATGAGAGCTGTAATAGCCTATGGATATAGAAATATGTATTTAGATAACAGTTTGATGCAATCTTTATGTATCAAAATAGTAGTAGGTGTTCCCATATGGCCTATGAGCTCCCTGGCCATGAGTTTGTTGCTAGATTTATATTTCTAGGCATAGATTTCCTCTTGTGAAGTGAGACTTTACCTCTAATAAAGAAGAAGCTGATTCCTCATAACACTCAGGCCATGATTGCACCCATGGGCAGATCTCGCCAGGCCAGTTGTTATTGTAGCTTGTAGGATTTACAACTGGATAAAACTGGTGATGTTTTTCTCTCCTGGCAGCCTGCATGGCACCTTCTGGCTAGCAGTGAGGTGGCACTGTACTCAGCACCTGCTTGATTTCTTCACGTTCTGTCACCATGTGTGTGGTGTTTTCAGCAACTGGGTCTTAGTACAAGGGTTGGTGGACACACAGGAGCAATGGCAATGTTTTCTATCGTTTAAGGGGGGCTTCTGCTTTAACACCTTCCTTTTAAATGTTTTAAGTAAGTCAGTGAAAAATTTTCACATAGACAAGTCATACTTTAAAAATCTGG
The DNA here is from genome assembly GCA_004025045.1 of Sigmodon hispidus. Lineage (NCBI taxonomy): Eukaryota > Metazoa > Chordata > Mammalia > Rodentia > Cricetidae > Sigmodon > Sigmodon hispidus. Next base: position 6,425 of record PVIH01013638.1, on the reverse strand, counting down.
CAGGTAGAATAGTACATAAAATCAGAATAGAAGTTTGAAATATCACATTTTTCAGTCTAACAGGGCTGAACCCACTACAGAGTGTGGGGTGAATGTTAACCAGATATTTAAAATATGTTTTGGGGGCTCATTCAGTGAAGTGTTTTCTGTGTAAGTGTGAGAACGAGAGTTTGACCCCAATGATCCACCACACACCTGTAATCCCAGTGTTGGAGAATCTCTGGAGCTTGCTGGTTTGGTGGATCTAGCCTGACTGGTTGAATTCCAGATCCCAGTGAGAGACCCTAGAAGTGACTCTCAGGATCACATGCTTTTGTTTTATTTTATTTTTTAAAATAAATGTTTCGGTTTTAGGCCTATGAAGATCCTGAACTGAGTAAGGACACAGTGGTCTTGTCTGGCTTTCGGCCTTTCCTTCCCTTGGATGTAGGCGGGTCTTAACTAATACTTTAGAGTAAGGAAGTTATCTGAATTTAACTGTGCGTGAGAAAGCAGTTGGACTTTTTGCCAAGTAGAAACCATACCCAGTTCCTTGTTTAGATCCTGACAAAGAAATGAATTAGCAAAGCTGTGACAGGATTTTGGAGGCGGGGTAGGGCTAGTGCCCCGGCTATGGATTCCAGGTATGGCTCTTCCCTCCCCACCAAGGCATGCATGGAGTCTGACTATGTGTGTGCCCATGGTGTCCTGCTACATCCAACTTGGTGTCTTATTTGAAGGTGTGAGGCCAAGGGAGAGTCTCTGGGAATATGAAACTGTGCAAAATTCATAGAGTAGTCATGGTCTGTAGGGGCAATGCAGTTTGTATGCCCTAGGGAATGTGAATTTAATTATCACAATCAGCTGGCTATTTTTCAAAGTGAATGAGACAGGCTCTCCTCTTATTTGAAAATAATTTTGAAAATTATAGCTTATAATGATCTCTTTATTATAGGGCATGCTTATGACTCTCTCCCCTCTGTGTGTGTATGCAAATATACCTGTGCATAAAGGCCAAAGGACAACCTCTGATGTCCTTTCTTGGTATCATCCACCTTCTTTTCTTTCCTCCTTTCTTTGTGTTTTGAGACAGGGTCTAGGATTAATTTGGAACTCACCCAGTGGTCTCTAAGCAGCCAACTCCGGGAATCCCCCTGTCTCCTCCTCTCCAGTTCTGGGACTCTGGGCCTTGCTTTCTTTGCCTGGGCTGACAAGTTCCCATGATTGTCTGACAAGTACTGTGCTGACTGAGCCATTTCCCTATTCTACGTTTGTATATTCCTTTCTTTAAAAAACTTTTTTTACATTTATTTTTACTTATTTATTTACTTGTGTTGTATGGAAGGGCACATGTTGTATCCTGTGGGAGTATCAGTGGACAACAGGGAAAAATTAGTTTTCTCTTTCTACCTTGTAGATCCTGGGGGTTGAACTCAGGCCACTAGACTTGTTGCCAAATACTTTGGTCCTTTGAGGCATCTTGGTAGCCCCAAGTTTGTATAAATATGAGGGGAAAATGGTATACCTATCATCATTTTTTAGTTTTAAGTTTACCTAAGAGATTGGAGGAGCATGGCTATGTTTACTAATTTGTGGCAGCACACCCTAAGTTTGTTGACTTTAGGACATAAACAGAGTGAGACTGTCTCTGTGCACATGTGACTCCATCAATTTGCACAAACTCCAGGTTTGCCTTACTTTAAGATTGACTTGTGTGAGCTGTCTGACTGTAAAACTAAGGTTTTCAAAATTCAGACCAAAAAAATCATAGCAATTTCTAATAAAGCTTAGAATCTCTTCATGTGGGCATGTTTCCTGGGGTAGACAGGATGTGGTGACATAAGGGTGGGGGTAGGGGACAGCAAATGTCACCGTTAGTCATGCAATGTCCCCTGACCAGCACTGGTTTAGCACCTGCAGGAGCTAAAGGTAAAATGGGAGGGGCAGGTGATGAGGTTTCTGCTCTGTGTTTCTTTTGTGTAGAAATAATTACTTATACATAAAAATGTCTAGTAAGACCAACACCAAAAAGGCTGCCAATTGTGATCTCCAGAGGGTAAGATAAAGTGGTCTCTCATTTTCAATTTTTCTAAATTTTATGTATTTTCTTTTTTTTTTTTAGGCTTCCTTTTAAAGCAAAATGATTTTATTTTCTTTTTTTTTCTTTATTTTATATTTAACAAAAAAAAGTAACATGGATTTAAAATGAGGAAAAGTTAACAATAACTATGAACAGAATAAGAATCATAAGCATGGCATATCAAGGGTGGTAATGCAAATAAGATTGCTACACATAAATTTACTATGTGTTCAGCTTAGGGTTAGGGTTAGGGTGGTGGATATTATAAAAAATATCTAAGCGGTCACATATCGTTTTCATAGATGCAGTGCTTAGAGCTTGGGAACTCAGGCAAGCAAGGCACATACTCTGCCACTGAGCTATACCCTTCAAATTCCAGAATATGACACTTCCATATAATCTTAAAAGAAAATACACACAATTGCACATACGATCTGATCACAGCCATGGAAGAGAGGGTCGTGCAGAGGTTAGTGGATGTGGGACTGTAATTTTCAGCATGGTGTTTTTGTTTTGTCTCAGATTATTATTAGTTGGGAGAGAATTTGCATTGACCTTCACCAACCTGTTCTTCACTCTTCCTTGTCTTCTGAATAAATCTAGGCTTCCCTAAGTTTTTATTTGATTTTATTTGGTTTTTTAAAACAGAGTTTCGCTGTGAAACAGTCCTGGCTGTACTGGAACTCATTCTGTAGACCAGGCTGGCCTTAAACTCACAGATATCTACCCATCTCTGACTCTGAGTGCTGGGATTAAAGGCATGCACCCCCATTGCCTGGCTTTTATTTTATTTTTATTGCTACCATTGAGTCACAGCCCCAACTTCATTGCCATTTGTGCAAAAATTTAATGATATTAACTTGTATACCTCCATCCAGAACCTGACTCAACCAAGGTTCCTCCTCTCACTTCCTGAACACATTTCTGGAAAATCCCAGAGGGTATTCTGAACAGCAGCCACCTGTTTGCTATGGGCTGGGCTGACCCCACCCCCTGCACTTTGTTCTTCTCACCTTCCATCTCAGTTAAAAGGAGACAGACACCACCTAGTCTGGACAAGTATAGCCACAGCACCTCATCGCTGCCCTGGGGCCTTAGCCTACCAGGCTCTTAGTTTAACCCTTTCCTGTTGGGGCAACCAATTGATCAGAAAGAAGGAGACAAAGCCTCTGGGACATTAGTGTTCTAATAGGCCACGTAGATCTGAAGCTGCTCCTCTGGTTTAAACAGTGGATGAATGGTCTATTTTAAGACATGTAGAGGTAATTCATTAACTCAGGGTCTTACTCTTGCTCAAAGGTACATTGCTGAGTATAAAACTATGTGATTTTGAACAGGACCTCTTATAAATAATTAAATTTGCTTTTTTATGAGACTGACACACTGCCTGCTGCACTAAGGAGGCACCCTAAATTTGTTTTTTAATGAGATGGTGTGGCTGGGAGTACAGCTCAGATGGTAGAATGCTTGCCTAGAAAGGACGAAGCTCTGCTTCAAGCCATACATAGCACCATAGAAAATAAGGAGAATTGTCAGATGCTGGGAATCTCAGAGCTCTTTGGAGGGATGGGAGGACCAGAGATTCAGGGTAATCCTTGGTTACTGAGGGAGTGCGAGGCTAGCCTGGTCTCTAAAAATTTGTCTCAAGCAACCACTCAATCAGCAGTTTGGATTGTTAAATTTACCACCACCCCGAATCTATTTTTAAATAATAGATTGAAATTATTATGTTTAGGTCAGGCACGGTGGGGGATACCTTTAATCCCAGCACTCAGAAGGCAGAGGCAGGTGGGTAGATCTCTGTGAGTTTGGGTCTAGCTTGTTCTACATAGTGAGTTCCAGGCCAAGGCTACATAGTGACACCCCCTCCCCCACAAAAAAAGTTTTTTCAAAGTTATTCCAGTTAAAGGCAAAGCAAGGGATGTAACAAGGAAACATGTCGTTTTTTTCCTTGCACCAACAGGGTTAGAAGTCAAGGTCAGTCGCACATGCTGGACAAGCACTTTCTCATGACGTCACCCCAATCCTCTAGCTTTGTTTTCTTGTTTGATTCCTGCTGGTGGATCTTGAAATGTACTCTGTAGCTTAGGCAAACTTTAAACTGTAATCCTCCTGCCTCAGCCTCCCAATTAGCTGAGCTTAGAGGCCTATGTCAAGAGGCATTGAGAAATAGCATATAAATTCAAGCTACTGGGGAAACAGAACCAAAGGGGAAAGAAGAAAAATATCTAACTGTTTGGACTTCCTGTCCCCTTCTGATTTGGTAACAGCCTGAAGCATGAGCTTATTCTGGATGGTTCATGGGAGCTATGTGGCAGGTATGGGAGTTATATTATTAGGTAGTGGACATTGACGAGGGTAAGAGCTTGTTGGCAGTTTTGAAGCTATTATAAATGTTGGCTTCTGGTCCTGGCAGAACACTTTCAATGGTGCATAGTCTCCTTCGATGAGTCCCTAGGCTTCTAAGCAATCGGTGAGGCAGGGTACAGATTCCTAGTGCTGTTACAGCTCCATCCAGAGGAAGAGCAAAGCCAATAAAGCTAATCCACTCAGCTGCAGGGTCTGTGGTGAAGGGACAAAACATTTTCCTTACAGCAAAGGGTTGGCTGCTTTTGTTAAGGATGTGGGCATTTAAATGGATTATTCTCCCTACTTCGAACTTGGGAGGTTTTCAGCTTTGGAGAGAGAGTCATACTATCTTAGAGTCGAAAGAAACCTTAACCTTAGTCATTACCTAAGGTAATAAGAAACACGTGCAAGTGAGAGAGAATAAGATGGACAACAGCTGCCAGAGATGGGCATGAAGGGTCAAGGTACCAGGCTATTCCTTGCTACCACATCCAACAGCTTAGTTAATATCAGTGGATAATGGCAGCGCGCCCACTTTCATTTAAAACACAGATACTCATAGAGCCCCAACTCCTGTCAATTTTCATCACTTTTTGTTTTTAAACTTCCATGTGGGTAAAAAGCAAAAAGGATGTGTTCATCACAGCTATATCCTCTCTCTACCAGCTGCAGGACAAATACTCCAGAAATGGAATGTCTTGCTTGTTAAAAGATGACGAGGGTTCCTGGGGCTCCACTGATGAAGAGCTCAGATACTGCTTACAGGCTAAGAGGCAACTGTATCAACTCATTGAAGAGGTAAGCACGAAGCAGGAACCTGAGGTCAGAAGAGAAAGAATTTTCAGACCTTCAAGTCTGAAAGTCTGCATTTCACAAATAAAGAAACCAAGTCTCAGAGGGTTCAAGTGATTTCCCCCAACATGATGCAATTCCATATATTAGACAGCAGGAAAAGCCCTGGCTGACTTTAGCCAACTGCCTCCTGGGTCTTTTCATCTTATTCTGGGAACACACACACAGAAAGCATGTGCTCAAGGTTGCCCAGTGTTTGTTTTTATTTACTTTTATTCAGAAGATAAAAGAGGACAAATGATGATGTTTTCTGTTTATCGCACCTGACTGACCTCTAGAATTAAATGCATATTTATTTTTTGTGTGTTCATGTAAAGAGGACTAATACTTGGGGAAATTGGAGTTGAGGTTACCTCAGTTTATTGCCAACAAATGACAAGTTAGAAAACGCATCTGTTGGTGCAAGTTACTTCACTGGGATCTCAGGCAGAAAGCTCAGGTTGGCTAACATTTCATTTCACTGAATGTGGTTAACTGATTTTACTTTTAGATGAAGTCAGATCAATTTCTTCTCTGCCTGCTTCCTTCTTAGGAAGCTAGAATTTACAAATATTTGTCTTCTGCCTTTTTGAGAAGGTCAGATGGAGGTGCCAATATTAAAAATACTCTGCAAAGTAAGAGGCCTCACACAACATCACAGACTAAGGATATGGTGGGAATTCCCAGTATGGAAGGAGGATGTATGCTGGACAACATTGGGAGTCTATTGTTTGCTCCATGAAAACAATGCTGTCCAGATGATTAGAATTTCCATGGGTGAGTTGAGTGGTATTCACAATAGAATGTTGACATTACCTCAGATGTGGCTTGTAAGCCAAAGGAATTGCTCTTCCCTCCACCTGGACATTCTGTGAGCACTCCCACCCTGGGTACCATTGCCAACAGCTGTCAGAAACAGCTGTGAAGGTGACTTACAGAAGGGTTAGCAAAAGCTCAGACTTTGAACAGCTCTGGAGGAACCTCAGACATGGGACTTCCAAATCCCTTGACTTGAGTTCACTGAGTCATCAGGAAGATGGACTTGAACTTATCTGCAGGCTGGGGTTTTAGTGGGCACAGTGTCTGCAGGCTGGGGTGTTAGTGGGCACAGTGTCTGCAGGCTGGGGTGTAGTGGGCACAGTGTCTGCAGGCTGGGGTGTTAGAGGGTACACTGTCTGCAGGCTGG
>PVIH01013637.1:0-57505 GCA_004025045.1 Sigmodon hispidus | reverse complement strand
GTATTAGCTCAACTATGTTCATAGCAGCATTATTTGTAATAGCAAGAACCTGGAAACAACCTAGATGTCCCTCAACTGAAGAATGGATTAACAAACTGTGGTACATCTACACAATGGAATACTACTCAGCAGTAAGAAAAAATGATATCCTAAAATTCGCAGGCAAATGGATGAATTTGGAGAATATCCTCCTGAGCGAAGTATCACAAACTCAGAGAGATAAGCAGGGGATGTACTCACTCACTAGGGGTCTCTAAACAAACAAACAAGAAAAAAAGCCAAACATGCCCAATCAGCAAACCACAACCACGGAACAGCTTGGGATCAGAAACACCCTGGACTGACCCTTTGAACCCCACTCCAACTATAGGAACACCAGACTCACTCTTGAGGGAGGGGGGACAAAACTGGATTTGGCCGGGAGTGAAGACTGATCCAAGCATTATTGGATCAGTGGGACCATAGGACTGTCTGCTCCCTGCCCAGCGAAGGGATGGGAAGTTGCAGAGAAGAAAAATGTCAAGATGTGTTGGGAGGGGGAAGGGACCTTGAATGAGGATATACAGGGATGAAAAAAAAATTCAGAGGGAAAGATGAACACATAGTAAATATATGTGTAGCAATCTTATTTTGCATTATCACCCTTGATAAGTCATGCTTATGATTTTTATCTTCTTTATAGTTATTGTTAACTTTTCAGCATTTTAAATTCATTTTACTGTTTTTTTTATAAATACAAAATAAATAAAAAGAAGAAAAAAAAGAAAAGGATGTCATAGAGTAAATTAAGACTTGTTCAGGGGATGACATATTTCAATGACCTTTGAAATAACTTCTCAGATGCTAAGAAATACCAATATCCCAAACTAGGCTTACACACAGTGTCTAGAAAGTGCCCGCAGCCTTAGTTACATGGCTCTGTTTGTTTGTCAGACTGCCTTTTCAAGGTGTGCCCTATGAATCGATACTCGGCCCAGAAACAATATTGGAAAGCCAAGCAGGCGAAGCAAGGGAACCACACAGAGGCTGCCCTGCTGAAGAAGCTCCAGGTAGGCGGCAGCCATCTCCCTTGAGGCTGGACTGAGAACAACATGACACCAGCATGCAGCGATCTCTCTCAGAGAGGCCTGAGGCTCAGCGCACAGGGCAGTAATTTTCAGCTGTAGGGTGAACCTACTTATTTCCTGGCATGTGGGCAACACATCCCCACGGTTATTTTTAAAGTGTGCCAGACTAATTATAAGCTTCTCACCAAACTGAAAAGGAATTACAAGCTCCTGATCCTTTAATTTAATTATATTTTACTCCATATAGTACTCATTCCCCCCCTCCCCTGGACAGAATATGAAAAAAATAAAAGATTTTATTTAGTTTGACTGAGTGTGAGTTTGATAGTACAAAGCTTTGTATCATTTAAATTCTAGGTACTCTCAGAATTGAAATCTATACTTTGGGCTTTTAATTTACCTGCTTTTCTAACACTTTTATGTCACATAGAAAAGTCCCCAATTCCATATGGCCCTTTTACTTAACTGAAATTTGCAGTATAGAAACAAATGGCCCAAGACAGGTTTGGCTATATTCTGCGTACATTGCAGAGTTGCTGCATTTGGGGTGGGGTGGGTGGGATGAGGAGATCCCAGAGCCCAGTTTAAATGTGTTCCCAATAACAGAAAACTTCCTTGCTGGGCATGGCAGTACACATATTTAATCCCAGCACTTTGGAGGCAGAGGCAAGTGAATCTCTGAGTCTACCTGAGTCCAGAGAGCGAGTTCCAAGGCAGCCAGGGCTACACAGAAAAGCAGTTCGACACCTCACACCCTCCCCAGCTCCCCAGTACACACCAGTCTGATTTATTCTTGTTACTAAGAATGTATTGTTCATGTTCTCCTCTTGCTGTGTTTCACACGGAATGCTCGCTCACTCTCTTGCAGCATGCTGCTGAGCTGGAACAAAAACAAAATGAATCAGAGAACAGGAAACTTTTGGGAGAAATCGTGAAATACAGCAATGTTATACAAGTAAGTCTGCATTTCATCACTAAAGAAGGAAGTATTTTATGGGTGACCTGTCAAATTACTCACATGCCAAGCTGTATGAAACATTTGTAGCACTGAATTTGTTCTTTGGTGGGGATGTAATTAATATGAAGCTTTCAGTGAATATATATCTTACTATGTATGTATTGAATTCATCTTGTGCCAGGCCGGATGGCGTCGGCCTGCAAACCCTAAACGTAGATGATCCATTCAGGCACACAGAAAGCTGATCTCTAGGTGGGAGCTCAAGTCTCCACAGGCAAGGCTGTGCCAGGGGGTTTGTAAGGGCACAGTTCTTTAGATGTGTGGGCTGATGCTCTGTGTTGGAGATGCATCTTTTCCGGGGTGGAAGAAAAAGTTTTCAAATTGTGTCTTTGTCTTCATTGTCAGTAGGCTGATTCAATCTCAGTCACATTCCTTTCCCCTGCTTCATTTGGATCTTTTACACTTCTTTTTTTTTCTCTTTTTTGGTTTGCTAGTAAGTGCCCCACCTTGTTCCAAAAAAGAATGTGAGATCTTTTCCAAGAAACACAGCATTCTAGGAGATAAGGCCCCAGTCACTGAGGGAAGCAACTGGGTCAAAGGGAAAATGTTAGGTGGCTGGACTAGGTGAAGCCAAGGGTGGGTTTCTTTAGAAAGTTTGGTAAGTTCCGGCCCGAGGCATTGCTGCTGCTGACCCAGCCCAAGGCATTGCTGCTGCTGCTGACTCCAGCCCAAGGCATTGCTGCTGCTGACCCCAGTCCAAGGCATTGCTGCTGCTGCTGCCCCAGCCTAAGGCATTGCTGCTGCTGCTCCAGCCCAAGGCATTACTGCTGACCCAGCCCAAGGCATTGCTGCTGACCCCAGCCCAAGGCATTGCTGCTGCTGCTTGGCCACAGTCCTGGTAGCTGAGGTCTATAGCATAGCACCTGTCTGGAATCTAGAAGCACAACTATTCCCAGAAGTGAGACCAGGAAAGTGTTTCTCTTGAGTGCTTATAAAGAAGACACTGTTTAAAATGGTAAACAGTGGCCTGCGCAGGTTCCTTACAGTCAGCCCACAATGAGGCGCTTTATAAGGCTGCTTTAAAGAATAATGTCTCCTGGTATTTTGTCTTGGGCCAATGGCAATGTGCCAGAGGACAAGGCAAAACTGTTCCCCACAGGATAAGATACCTCAGTCTCTTGACTGTGTGACTTCATCTAGTGATGAAGAGTGCTCCTTTCAGCATGGCGGGACTGCGTATCCCCTAAGTAGTCTTACAGAGAGTCTCTTCGCTGAGTTTTGGCAACCTATTTAAGCTCCTTGTCAAATACTTCAAGTATAAATGCTTCCCTCCCCTCCTTCTTAAAAACTTTATTATTTGGTGATTTTACATCATGCATCTCATCAAACTCAGTTATCAGACCTCTCAGATTCATGCCCACTCTAATGATCTCCCCATTTACAAAAGAAGCCCATTTATGTTGCTCATTTAGTTACTGGAGCATAATTAAACTCCCTGTAGCCAATCCTTTAAAGAAAATGAGATCTTCCTCACCCAACAAATGCTTTTCTTAGTTACAGGCTGTGCTTTGTGCCTTGAATTGGACCCTGGAGGTACATACTCAGACTTGTGTGTGTGTGTGTGTGTGTGTGTGCACTTGTGGATCCAGCTAGGCTGGCAGCCAGCCAGGGAACCCAGGGATATGCCTCTCTAGTGCTGGGATTACAGGTGTGTGCCTCCTCACCCTGCTTTCGATTTTGACTTTTTGACTTGGGGATTGAACTCAGGTCCTCAGTTATCTCCCAGACACGGTGGGCGGCGGCGGGGGGGGGGGGGGTTTCCATGTCTTTGGCAATACAATAAGCACCAAGGGCAGGACCTGAAGTTGTGAAAGAGGATGATTTCTTTTGTCATTTAAAAATTTGCCATTTTACTTTGAAATAATGTCTGCCTTATCTCATGGGCACTAATATGTTCATTCTCATTTGAATGACTTCGAAAACAGATGGGAAGTTAATTTTGTCTTTGTAGTTCTACCCAGTAAGGTTATATTTTGGGATATATATTTTGCCCAGGGTATCCATGGAGAAGGAAGAGGTGAGGGCCGGTCCTCCTGTGTGCATCTCATAAGTGGGAGGTTAGAGTCTCCTTGCTGACTCTGTTGAACTACAGAGAGAGTTAGTGCTGTAGACGGGCAGAGGTGCTTAGGGTGTGGAATAGATATGTACCTTCGCTCAGGCTTTTTCTTTAGCAGGCTCTGTTTGAGCAGCTGTACAGGTATTGGAAATGGGTGAGATTTTGGGGACCCTCCAGGTCTTTTTTGGAAAGCTTGGCTTTACTTTGTTATTTCTCAGTGGATGAATGTGTCTTTAGTGTCCCCTGGTCTATCTTTCTTATGAGTCACCATCACCCTTGAAGCAGAAGGTGAGGATGAGGAGGAGATAGGTCGGCAGCTTGGAAAGTTGGTGGTTGCTGAGCCCTGACATAGTTCTCCTGTTCAGTTTCCAGCATGAGTTGTGCTGTGCATATTTATGAATGTAACTACCCAGGGAGGCCGTGAGTACAGGCTATAACACACCTGTCCTTACAGTTACATGTAACTACCCAGGGAGGCCGTGGGTGCACGCTCTAACACATCTTCCCCTTGCAGTTACTTCATATAAAAAGCAACAAGTACCTGACTGTCAACAAGAGGCTGCCCGCTTTGCTGGAGAAGAATGCCATGCGTGTGTCACTGGACGCTGCGGGGAACGAAGGGTCCTGGTTCTACATTCATCCCTTCTGGAAGCTGAGAAGCGAGGGTGACAATGTGAGTATGTTCATAATCAAGAGGGACTGAGCGGTATGTGATGTTCTTAGAGAACTCAGAAAGTATGACGAAGGGAAATACAGCTTCAGCCAGTTAATTCTAAACTAGATTAGTGTATGAAATAATAGGTTGTGTTATAGCAATTTTGCACATATGTGTCGTACCTTCTAACACATTTGGTGTTACCATTCTGTTTAAAAAACTAGGTTAAATGCATTTATTTACAACCTACACCACACTCAGATCACAAGACATAGTTCAAGTTAGAGTGATCTCCAGCCAGAGTGTGCGGAGCATTTTCAAAGAGGCAGGTTACTTTCCTGTCTAGTGAGGATTGAGCTTTGCAAAAAAGAGGGTCCCTTGGCACCTCCCCTTCTGAATGAACAGGGGACACTGAGAGTCATGACAGTGTTCCATTCAGTATCTTCACAGCCAGCTTCTCACACTGCTGTCACAATGTGCGGCATTTGAGGGTCTGTGACATCTACTCATTGTCAAAGGTTATAAAGTGTAAAATGCTGTGATGCTGCCATTACTAATGTGCCCAGAGTGGTGGCTCTCTGCTTTCCTAAAGCTACGACCCTTTAATCCAGCTCCTCATGGTATAGTGACGTAAACATCTGTGCTTTCTGATGAAATGGTCTAGGTGACTCCTGTGAAGGGATCATTCAAGCCCCAAAGGGGTCGCAACCCACAGATTGAGAATGATTAGCTTAGATCTTTTTCTGCTATTTTGTAGAAGAGAAAGACCATGTGAGATAATTTCATAAAACCATGGTTTTATCTTATTTATTTATTAGATGGCATCTCACTCTCTTCGTGCCTGACTTGGCACTTGTCATGTACCGTCAGCTGGCCTCAGACTTGTGTTGGTTTTCTGGCTTCAGTACCAGCCTCCTGACTGCTGGGACTATGAGTGTGTGTCACCACACCTGCCTAACAATTTGATATTTTCGTGGTAATCTTAGCTTAGAAAATTCTCAGTAAAGGTTTAAAAGTAGAGCTCCTTACAAGTGCCTAGTTAATCAATACTTGCCATGTGAAAAAGTTAATATAAATTCTGACTGAAGTGAAAATGTAGGTTTCCTGTCAGAGTTTTCACGATCAATGCTTTGGTCACATCCTTAGTATGTCTGGGGGTATTTCTTATGTAGAATTGTCTTCTTTGCATAGAGACTCTCTTTTTTTCCAGTGAAATTTTAAAGTACAAACTCAATTCCACAGGACATGAGCGCCATGATTTAATTGAGTTAATACATTTTCTGGTGATGTCTTCCTTGGGTAAGGCTTGAGACGCATGGCATGCAGGGATGTATTGGATCCCTTGGAAATCAGCATTCCCCTCCCCCAGTTTACTTTGACATTAAGAGATGTGTGCTTCAAGCATGGTGCCTCTTCATTCTGAACGTGTAGTTAGTTACAATCAACTCTCAGTTATTCAAAGGCTAAAATGCAGTTTGTGAACTACCCCTTGAAATGCCACGTGCCCATGGGACGTCAAATCAAACAAATCCTAACTAAACTCCAATTATGAAAGGATCTGATGAACGATGGCGCCGCGGCCCAGGTTGCTGCGGACTTTCTGGTCTCTCTGCCTATTCCCCCTTTCTCCTTCTCTTGCTGCTTGCAAGCCTTGATGGCATCAGGAGAGAGTTGAATGTAACCAACTACTTTAGACAATTAGTTTCAGTAGAAAATTGAAACAAAGCCTTTCACCAAAACCCCTGTCTTTGTGGCTGCCCACAATGTCTTAAGTTGCTCTTATCTGGATATGCTCCACAAAACCCTGCTGCAACCTTTGGCTGAAACCCGCACTGTGTTTGTTCACCTCTGTGTAGCTTTGTGTGTGGTGAAGGCTGTCAAGAAAGGTTGGCATGCCCACAGCCTTGTATGCACCTCTCAATTTTTTTTTTTTTTTTTTGCCTAGGAATAGGCAGTGTTTTGAAGTGTCAACTGACTGTAGTTTATTGAAGGCAGCTGGAAATACTGTCCTTTGAGTGCTTTAATCATGACTGAGTTTCTGCATAAGTATATTAAATGAAGAGGAAATTGCGATGTTCGAGAAAGTTTAAAATTATAGTTTGCTATTTAGCAATGGGTGAAGTATGTATTAGGCTGTGTGTATTCACCGAGACATCTTTCAGGCTCAAGTGGAGAATGATGCAGATGGGAGCCTGGAGCACAAGCCGTTTCTTGCACTAAGTGCACAAAGCTGCACTAGATAGGAGTGCTGGCTTGGGAAAATGGGTTCTCAGGTCCCACCACTCTCAGCTGTCTAGAGAGTCCTTGGTTGCTGCTTGCTAAGTTACTAGAAAAATCACCAAGGACACCCATGAGCAGGAAACATCAATACTTCATTTCCTCTTTATGTCTGAGTAGTTTCTCCTTTTCAGTCTTGACCTGAGAAGATAAGGCTCCTTTATATTGACAGTAGACTGAGAAGCATGGAGAGGTGGGATTTTTTTTAAGTCAATAGGACATTCTAATGGACTGGGAGACTCTATCCAGCCCACAGATTGTGTGATTATATAAAACGATAAGGCTGGCATTTCTACCAGAGGTGGAACCAGAGCATTGGTGTTCTGAGTCCCATGTGAGGTCTGTTTTACTGTCCCAAGTATCACTTCCAAGCAGGGACAGTCAGCTACAGGTGGCGTGATCGTCAGTGAAATCCTAGCTGGCGTGTAACATGGCCACCACAGACCCAACAGAAGTGCTTTCAGAGCTTTAATTTATTTCCTCAAATATGCACTACTAGAGTGGTGAAGTAGCTGACTGGAAGATGTAAGATAAAAGCCTAACCCTTTGCTTGCACATCACATAGTCAGTTTCTTGCTGCCCAGCTGTGCCAGGAGTTCAGGCCTGCCTCAAGTCTCAGTCTTCTGAGAATAGCTCCAACATATCTGGTGATGTGAATTCCCTGAGACTATGGACTATTTCTTAAACACATCTGTTTTTTTTTCCTACCCCCTCTTAAGTGATATATATATATGTATATATTATATGTAAACTATATATTTTCCTATCTTTATTTTCTGCATATGAATATTTTCCAGCATTTATGTTAGGAATGTTGGATGAGGCCTAGAGACCTGTCCTGCAAACAGCAGCTATTTACCTCACGGACACAAGGGTCACCTTCCTGTGTTCATTTGGTGAACCTGAGCCTTTGCCGACACACTTGAATCTCTAAATACAGTTTGTGGCAATGCAGCTTCTCAACATTGCCCACTTAGGGTTGTGTGACACTAAAAATGTGAATGTGTGTTTTGGTTAAGGTACATGGAGGTGTTCTGAGTCACAATTGTTTTTCTTCATCTGCGTATCAAACTAATCTTTAATTGTTCTAATATGTAATTGGTGTGAGACACACAAAGGGAAGGTTTTTGATTTTGCTTCAGAGTGGGAAGGCCCCACAGTTGGGAATGTAGACACCACATAACCATCTTCTAAAGAAATTAAGGGAGGCTGGAGAGGTGGCTCTGTGCTTAAGAGCACTGGTTGCTCTTCCAGAAGTTTTAAGTTTGACTTCCAGCAACACATGGTGGCTCACAATCATCTGTATGCCTGCATGCTCTTCTGGCATGCAGGCATACATGCAGATAGAGCACATATATGCACATATATATGTAAATAAATAAATCTTAAAAAGAAAAATGAACAAGCAAACAAAAAGTTAAGTAGCATAAGTCTCTCCAGTTACTAAAATCTCATTGCTATTGCCAGGAAGAAAAGATAATTTTAATTTCCTGAAATTGAGTAAGATATAAAGATACTTGCAAGCAAAATAGACATTGCCATTAACACAGATGAATATAAACATAGACTTAGAACTTTTAGTACTTTCCCCTGGAACCCTGATAATTCTTATTTTAATAGAAGCATGCATTCCTACAGTTCTGATTTTAGATGTTTTAGGTAAGATGGAACCAGATTCTCCAGGCCAGACAAAGCATAGATTTTTACAGGTCTCGCTCAGCCTTGTAATTTCTGAATCCAGATGTCAGATGCTTGGAGTGATTGGTCAACCAGATTTTTCTTTTGATGGGGAGGGAGCGTGGAGGGATGTGTGTGTTCTCTGCTTTCCTGATGAGATCTGACACTCCAGTAGAAGAGCATTCTGGCAGCTGCCTTCACTGTGTCTCCCACAAGGTGCTTTGGGAAGAAAAGAGTTTGATTCTGACCTTTGAGGAGCTCCAGCTGACATGAGACCAATGAGGAAAGGATCTGGACTGTCTTCGAGAATAGGGTTTGGCAGGTACCAGAGGATGTGGTTGCATGATCATGTATTTGAACATGCTTCATGTACAAAGAGTCAAGTTACAATGTGTAGAATGACAGGACCAGGAGGCAGGTTCTGGTGAGGACAGCTGGGGAGTTTCCAGCCTCACAGAGCATCAGACTGTGTTTCTGATTCCTAGATTGTTGTAGGAGATAAAGTTGTTCTGATGCCGGTAAATGCTGGGCAGCCCCTACATGCCAGCAATGTGGAGCTCCTTGACAACCCTGGCTGCAAAGAGGTGAGTCCAGGAAGGGGGTGTTGATTTTCTCTAGAGGGAAGGAGGGAGGGAGGGAGAGAGAAAGAGAGACCTTGTCATTTCCTCATTCTCTGAAGCATCATCCTGGTAGTGTTAGTATCCTTGTGCATCTGTAAGTACTAGCTATCTTTTGAAAAGTCCTTTGAAGATGTTTTTATTGAGGCCCACACTTTATTGTCCATAGTTGTCTTTTTCTTCTTTTTTTTAATTTGAAATGGTAATTTTTGGTGCAGAATATAGAGTCCGTTGTCCTTTGTTTTTAAAGATTTGTTTCCATTAATAGGTGAATGCTGTTAATTGTAACACTAGCTGGAAAATCACTTTATTCATGAAATTCAGTTCCTATCGAGAGGATGTATTGAAAGGGGTGAGTAAGCCTTGCACACAGATCTTCATTCTCATGTGCTCCACTGAGCACTAGCCCCAGTAATCTGAAATGTACCCATAGCCATTCAAGGAAAAGTGGCTGGCCCTGCAGCCCAAAGGGCCCAGATCACAGAGGAACGTGCAGGCCTCCTGTTTGCTGGTCCCAGTGGCTTTGGGAAGGTCAGTGTTTCTTCCCCTGTCTTTCCAGGGTGACGTCGTGAGGCTGTTTCATGCTGAACAAGAAAAGTTTCTGACCTGTGATGACTATGAGAAAAAGCAGCACATTTTCCTTCGAACGACCTTGCGTCAGTCAGCGACTTCAGCTACCAGCTCCAAGGCTCTCTGGGAAATAGAGGTACATACTTCACTATAGCTTGAGATCAGATAAAGAAACATTAGGTTTTGGCTTTGCAATGTTGATTATACACAGCGCTGGTGGCATGTCCATAACATGCAATAATTTTTGTGAATTAAGGCATATCTCTTTGTGACTATTTGAAAGGAACTTATTATAAAGTTATAAAGCAAAACAAATAAATCAAGAGGTTGAAAGGAGAAAAAAATTCCATTGTGAATTTGTCAGTACTGATCAGCCTGGAAGCCATGACTGGTGAGATAGAGACGGAATTACAGCCGTCGACAATAGTGCATAGTTCTTCTCTGAATGCCATTGAAGTCAAGGTACTCATAGTTAAGAGTGCTACTCACCAGGCTGAGGTGGGAGGATGTCACATGTTTGAAATTAGCCAGGTCTTCTAAGCAAGTTGGAAGTGTGGTTGTTAGGCAGCTGGGAAAAGGGCTTCCTGCAGCCTGAGGGGACTGGTGTGGGGCTGGTCTTTTGCCCAGACCTTTCTAGTTCTGTAGTCTAATAATGATATATATTAGACAGAAGCTCACTCTATAGTGCAGGCTGACCTGGATCTCACTGGGCAGCACAAAGCCACCCTGAACTTTTTGGCAATCCTTGTACCTTATCCTCTCAAGTCCTGGGATTTTATTTGTGAGCCACTGTCCCCCGACAGGAAACGTGTTTTGCAGTAAGACAGTGTTCACAGGTATGAAGCATGGGCACCCTCAAGTGAGGTATGCTCACAGCTGCAAACTTATTTTGCTCCCACATTATGCTCTCACAAAACGTGTTAGATGTGTTGGTACATTCCACAGCGTACTCTGGCTGTTGGCACTTGGTGGCTGGCATTGGGTACCATTTTGTCACTGAACTCTCCTCCTCTTTAGGTGGTTCACCATGATCCATGCCGTGGTGGTGCAGGACAGTGGAACAGTCTGTTCAGGTTTAAACATCTTGCTACTGGGAACTACTTAGCCGCAGAGGTAAGACTAATGGGCTTAGTGTTGTTCGATCTCTCTCTGAAATAACGAACCAGGCCACCCCTCTCTGTGAAAGTCATCACATTATCAGGGACAATTTCTATAATTTGATTGTTGCCTGTCAGGCCTGGGTTGGTGTTTTTAATATTTTTCCTGTTTATTGTACAAATTCTACTTGGTCTAATAATAAACCCAGAGCCAGATGAAAGATCAGAAAGACAGAGGAACAAGCCACAGCCAGTTCTCACCTAGCCAGTGATAGGATTTTGTGCTATCTGACATGATATAATATCTAATTATCCGGTTATCTGGCAGCAGGTGACTATGAATGCAGAGGCCTCATAGGGGATGTGGCAGGAGGAAGTGGCGGGCAGTGGGAGACACTTAGAAGTTGTTTCTACATAAAAGGACTTTATTATTAGAGGAATATGGTTATGATGACAGAGAAGGGGGAGGGGAAAGGAGAGGGAAGGAGAAAGAGAGAGGAAGGGAGAGAGAGGAGAGAGAGGAGGAATAGGCGCACTCGAGAGAGAACAAGGCAAGAGAGAGATGTCAGCAGCAAGAATTCTTCTTAAATGGAGCTTGACATCAGAAGTCAGGGGAGAGCATGGCTTCAAAGACTAACAGTCAGTTCCTCACGCAGAAAGGGAAGGGGGCTGTAGGTGAAGGGCTTGCTGGGGCTCCTGCCCCCTCCCGCCTTACATTCCTTTCTCTGCCCAGCCATATCACTTCCTGTCTTAGTGCTGGGATTAAAGACATGTGTTTTCCAAGTACTGGGAGCAGAGGCATGGGATCCCAAATGCTGGGATTAAAAGTGTGTGCCACCACTGCCTGACTCGATTTCTCTCCCAGATTAGATCAATCTCATTTATCCCCGTGTGGCCTTGAACTCACAGAAATGCAGACAGATATCTGCCTCCTGAGTGCTGGGATTAAAGGTGTGAGTCACCACTCTCTGACCCTCATGGCTAAAATTTGTGGCTGACTATCCTCTGATTTTTAGGCAAACTTTATTAGATACACAATGTACCACCATCCTGTTGTAATGATAAAATATCCTGACAAAAACCTCAGGTGAAAAAGGAATTATTTTGGCTCATGGTTAAAAGATACAGTCCATACAGTGATAAAGTTGGGCAACAGAACCTGAATCAGCTAGTCAGAGCTGCTGACAGTTACTGTTTAGCTCCTTCCTTTTTTTTTTTAAAGAAAAAAAAAGACTTATTTATTTACTTTTATTTTATGTACAGTAGTGTTTTGCCCTGAAGCTAGAATTACAGACAGTTGTGAGCTGCCATGTGGGTGCAGGGAATTGAACCCAGGTCCTCTGGAAGAACAGTCAGTGCTCTTAACCTCTGAACCATCTGTCCAGCCCTTCCTTCCTCCTTTTTATACACTCCAAGATCTCAACTCAGGGAAGACTTGTCCACACAGATTAAATCTTTCCACCTCTGCCTTCACGGGATAATCCTCATCAATTTGCCCAGAGACACTTTCTCAGCTGAATCATCTGGCCGTTATGATTAAACTGTCACAGTTAGACCCTGAATTACTATTTTGTGTTTCAGTATGTAATGTGTGTATGTGGGATGAAAGTGTGTGTGGGGACTTGTGTATGGAAACCACTGGATCATTCTCGAGCCTTTTTGCTCAGGATTTTATCCACTGTGGATTTTGAGACAGGGTCTCTCACTGTTACTGAAGCTGGCTGATTAGGCCAGGGATGCTCTGTCTTACCTTTCTAGATCTGAGACTATAGTCATGTGCAATCACACAACTTTTGTTTGTTTGTTTGTTTGTGTGTTTTAAACAAAACAAAACAAAACAAAAAAATCTTTTGGGGCTGGAGAGATGGTTCACTGGTTAAGAGCACTGACTGTTCTTCCAGAGGACCTGAGTTTGATTCCCAGCATCCACATGGCAGCTAACAACTGTCTGTAATTCCAAGATCTGACACCCTTACACAGTTATACATGCAGGCAAAACACCAACTCACATAAAATAAAAATAAATATATGTATGAAAAGAACCTTTCTTTTTCTATGTGGTTCTGAGGATCAAACTCAGGTCCTTGTATCTGGAAGATGGCACTTTACTGGCTGAGAGATCTCTCTGGAACCAGAACTGTTTTTAAAAATAAAAACGTTAGCCAAAAATGTAAAAATGCAGACAGCCAAGACAGGTGTGGGGGTGAAGCTCAGTGCAGAGCACAGGACTAACATGTGGGACAAGTCCTGGCTCTGTACCCGGCTGAGAGGCCACTGTGCTGCTCATGCATGTGGTCTACGTGTGTTACAGACATGGTCGTTCCTTTATGTGTTGTGCAGCTCAGATAGTGTCAGGCTCATTCATATTCTTTATTCATCCCTGTATAAACAGCTGGCTTTTATGGCTCACCCTATGGAGAGGCGAGGGACTCTTTCCCATGTGTCAAGCTGCCCTAAAACTATCAGTATAAATGGGAAAGCACCTCAAGGACTAGATTAGGCTCTTTTCTGTTGCTGTGATGAAGTGCCCTACATACAGGACAGGCTGAGGGGAGAAGGGGATGCTTACAGTTCATCATGTTCATCATGGCTTGGGGGTCATGGCTACAGGCAGGGTCATGGCTACAGGCAGGGGTCATGGCTACAGGCAGGGGTCATGGCTACAGGCAGGGGTCATGGCTACAGGTAGAGAGGACATGGCTACAGGCAGGGGTCATGGCTACAGGGCAGGGGTCATGGCTACAGGCTGGGGTCATGGCTACAGGCAGGGTCATGGCTACAGGCAGGGGTCATGGCTACAGGAGCAGGAAGCTGGCTGATCACATTGCGCTTGAATTCAGGAAACAGAGTGAACAGGAAGTTCAACAAGGCTATAAAAGTTCAAAACCTGTCCCCCAGTGACCTAACTTCCTTCAGCAAGGCTAAAGGCCTGCTGTCCCAAACAGTAGAGCCAGATGCTGAGCAAGTGTACAAATATATGCACCTGTGGGGCCAGTTTATATTCACACCATAACAAGGCCCTTTTCTCTACTAAAAGCATATGAATAATGAGATATAAAGAATGCTTAGGAGTAATCTTAGGGGGCTGGAGAGATGGCTCTGTGGTGAAGAATACTAGCTGATCTTCCAGAGGACCTGAGTTCAGTTCCCATGTCAGCTGACTCATAGCTGTACCTATAACTACAGAGCTAGGGGATCTAACACCTTTGGTTTCTGAAGCCATCTTTGGTCATGTACACATATGTTCCCCAAAACACACACATAGACATATACGCACAAATAATAATATATCAAGAAGTCTTAGAAATGATTTAAATTTACAAGTAGTACTGAAACTATTTTTCATTGTATAAACAAACTCGTTCACTTTCTCTCCTCCACATCTTTTAATTTGGAGTTTCTTTGGAATGTATATATCAGGATAGAGTTTAGACTTCTTTCTGTTCACTAGCATCTGGATTTAGATGTGAGGAGGCATAAAGAAGGGAATGGTCTTGGAAAATCAATGGGTCTTCCAGGTGGGGTGAATATGTGACCCTGGAGTATCCTCACCTTCTCAATAACCAGGTACCATTTTCACAGAACCAACCTGAAGACAATGCTTTCTGAAAACAGAGTTTTCCCATCACTACTCTCCACAGCACGTAACACATCCTCTTTTCTTTTCCCTATAGAGTGCTGAGGGTTATGCTTTGGATGGATGGATGGATGGATGGATGGATGGATGGATCGATCGATGAGCATAAGCATCTGGGTTACCCTGAGAGGAGAGGCTGGGAAGAAAAGAGTTTCTGTGCTGGCATCGGGGCCCTTTGGGGGCTGCTGTATCTCTGAGCTCCTCTTCCTTGCTTGGCAAATTGAGCACAGTCAGGGACTTAGTTAATTCTCCTAATTGAGTGAGGTGCAGTATGGGCTGGACGTGTGACATAAGCGTCATGGCTCCAGGCTAGCACGGCCAGGTTTACCCAAGGGTTTGTCCTTATTGGCGTCTCACCAAAGGAAAGCTGCCTTTGAAATTCATATTGTTGATACTAAAAATGCTTTAGTGCAATCCCCTGGGAGGAAAATGTCCAGTGTGGTGAGAATCTTGTCTAAAACAGGAATTTCAAAAACTTCAGAAGATGTCCTAGTGAAGAGGAGAAATGAGGATTACATTCTCCTTGGCGCCTGTGTTGTGTTGGTGGCTCTTTGCCTCTCTGTTTGTGTTTTCAGCTAACACACTGGTAGCTGGGAGGATCCACAAAAAATTGGTGTGATATACACAGCTGATATCAGTTTTCATAATTAAAATATATACATTCAAATGATTAGATGATTAAGTCTAACTGTCCATCATGAAGACTCAAGACCTCAATATGTAGATGGGTTAACTGGCAGAGAGGAAGCAGTTCATTTCTTGTAAAGAACTGAAGACTGTCTTTTCATTCTGTCTCTAGAAAACACAACTTTTAATGCCAGTGTTGTTTTTCCGAAATATTTAAGGCCCTTTTCTGTGAACTTTAATTCTCTAAGTAACATCATTTTTAATAGCAAAGCAAGAGAAAGAGAATTTAGCACTAAATGTGTGTCATAAAATGGACTAGGAGCCATTTTCTATGACTGTAACTGGCATGTCAGAAAAGATGTGGCCATGGAGAATTCTAACATGGAAGACATATAGCTTTCTAGGACTGACATGCATAAATGGGCTTTGATATTTCCTATGTCAAATGTGTTTGAGATGATGCCAGGATACTAGGCGTCTCAGTGTAAAAAGGTACCTAGAGAGATGATCAAGTCTATTATTGTCACTGTTTGATTAAAAAGTAATTTCCATCCAGGAAATAGGTGACAAACAGCTTTTGAGAATCACTGAGAAACCACAGTAATCTATGTGTGTGTCTGTGTATCTGTGTGTGTGTGTAGCTGTGTATCTGTGTTTGTGTGTGTGTGTATATGTGTCTGTGTGTATATCTGTGTCTGTGTATCTTTGTATGTGTGTCTATGTGTGTGTCTGTGTATCTGTGTGTGTGTCTGTGTATCTTTGTATGTGTGTCTATGTGTGTGTCTGTGTATCTGTGTGTGTCTATGTGTGTGTCTATGTATCTGTGTGTGTGTATGTGTGTGTCTGTGTATCTCTGTGTGTGTCTGTGTATCTGTGTTTGTGTGTGTGTATGTGTGTCTGTGTGTATCTGTGTGTGTGTGTTGATGTGTGTCTGTGTGTATATCTGTGTCTATGTGTGTCTATGTGTGTGTCTGTGTATCCCTGTGTGTCTGTGTATCTGTGTGTGTCTGTGTGTATATCTGTGTGTGTATGTGTGTGTCTGTGTATCTCTGTGTGTGTGTCTGTGTATCTGTGTGTGTGTATATATGTATGTACATCTGTGTATGTGTCTGTGTGTATCTGTGCTTGTGTCTGTGTATCTGTGTTTGTGTGTGTGTGTATGTGTGTCTGTGTATATCTCTGTGTTTGTGTGTGTGTCTGTATGTATATCTGTGTGTGTGTATGTGTGTCTGTGTGTATATCTGTATGTGTGTGTATGTCTGTGTGTGTATGTGTGTGTCTGTGTATCTGTGTGTGTTTGTGTATCTGTGTTTGTGTGTGTATGTGTGTCTGTGTGTATATCTGTGTTTGTGTGTGTGTCTGTGTGTATATCTGTGTGTGTGTATGTGTGTCTGTGTGTATATCTGTATGTGTGTGTATGTCTGTGTGTGTATGTGTGTGTCTGTGTATCTGTGTGTGTGTCTGTGTATCTGTGTTTGTGTCTGTGTATCTGTGTTTGTGTGTGTGTCTGTGTGTATATCTGTGTGTATGTGTATGTCTGTGTGTGTGTATGTGTGTCTTTGTGTCTGTGTATCTGTGTGTGTGTCTGTGTATCTGTGTTTGTGTGTGTGTGTATGTGTGTCTGTGTGTATGTCTGTGTGTGTATGTGTGTCTATGTGTATATCTCTGTGTGTGTCTGTGTGTGTCTATGTGTGTGTGTATGTATCTGTGTTTGTGTGTGTGTCTGTGTGTATATCTGTGTGTGTGTCTGTGTGTGTATGTATCTGTGTATCTCTGTGTGTGTCTGTGTATCTGTGTGTGTCTATGTATCTGTGTTTGTGTGTGTATGTGTGTCTATGTGTATATCTGTGTGTGTGTATGTGTGTCTGTGTGTATATCTGTGTGTGTGTGTCTGTGTGTGTATGTATCTGTGTATCTGTGTGTGTCTGTGTATCTCTGTGTGTGTCTGTGTATCTGTGTTTGTGTGTGTGTTTGTCTGTGTGTGTGTGTGTGTCTGTGTCTATGTGTTTAGGCCAGAGGCAAACTTACAGGAGGTGCTTCTTTCCTTCTACCATGGGGTTCTGGGGATTGAACTCAGGTCCTTAGGCTTGGCCACAAGCTCCCTCACTGGCCATATCCCTCTTATTTTTCCTGCCCAAATCTTTAACTTCAGAGCTCGGTGCATGTCATCAGATCGCTCTGGGACTCTGGTGTTGTGAGCCTCAGCACCCTAGTATTGTTTTATTCTATCAATGTATATTTTTTATCTTCTCTACGGCTCTTGTTTATCTACACCTTAACTTTTCAGTGTTTTATTTAGGTATTGCTTTAAAAAGCAAGACATTATGTTGGATACATAAAGAGTTAAGAATGATTAGTTTTAGAATTTGAATAACCAGCCAGCCTCAGGGCTGAGGACACAGCTCAGGAACGGAATACTTTTGTGGCATGTGTGCACATATGAGGCTCTTGGTTTCAAACCCAGCACCTTAGGAGGGATACAAGGGAGCAGCTTGCTGATTTTGTTTGTTTTCTGGATCCTGCTTCTCAGAGAACAGCAGATAAATCGGAGAACAATCTGTGCAGATGTCACGTACGAGGTAGAGACAGGATGGGACACAGATCACACAGACAGGAATGGGTGACTTAGTCAGGGTTTCTATTGCTGTGACAACACACCATGACCACAGCAACTCTTTGTTTTTCTTTCTCTTTTTTATTAAGAATAAAGTCACATTTTCTCTCCTTGTATATCCTTATTCAAGGTCCCTTCCCCCTCCCACGACATCATGTCATTCTCTCTTCTCCACATCTCCTTATCCCTCCCCCAGCATGGGCAGGCAGTCCCAAGGTCCCAAGGTCCCAATCTTGCTCAGTTCAGCCTCTACTCCTGGCAAATCCAGTTTTCTCCCACAAGACTGAGTCAGGTGTTCCTCTGGGGGGAGTGGGATCCAAGGTATCAGTACAAGGTGTTTCAGATCCCAGGCTGTTCAGTGGTTGTGGTTTGCAGCTTGGGCACGCTTTGCTTTTTTTTTTTTTTGTTTAGAGTCCACTAATGACTGAGTACATCCCTTGCTTATCTTTCTGGGTTTGTGATACTTCGCTCAGGAGGATATTCTCCAAATCCATCCATTTGCCTGCAAATTTTAGGATATCATTTTTTCTTACTGCTGAGTAGTACTCCATTATGTAGATCTACCACAGTTTGATAATCCATTCTTCAGTTGAGGGGCATCCTAGGTTGTTTCCAGGTTCTTGGTATTATAAATACTGCTGCTATGAACATACTTGAGCTAATGCCTTTGGAGTGCGACTGTGCGTCTTTAGGGTATATACCCAGAGGTGGTATTGCTGGTCCTTGGGGAGATTGATTCTCACTTTTCTGAGAAACCACCATACTGCATTCCAGAGTGGCTGAACAAGCTTACACTCCCACCAACAATGGAGGAGTGTTCCCCTTGCTCTGCATCCTCTCCAACATAGGCTGTCATCTGTGCCTTTTATCTTAGCCAATCTAACAGGTGTTAGGTGGTATCTTAAAGTTGTTCTGATTTGCATTTCTCTGATGGCTAAAGATGATGAGCTCTTTTCCAAGTGTCTTTCAGCCATTCATAATTCTTCTGCTGAGAATTCCCTTTTTAGTTCTGAACCTCATTTTTTTTGATTGGGTTATTCAAGGTTTTGGGCTCTAAATTCTTGAGTTCTTTATATATCTTAGAGATCAGTCCTCTATCACTTGTAGGGTTGGTGAACATCTTTTCCCATTCTGTAGGCTGTCATTTTGTCCTATTGACAGTGTCCTTGGCTTTACAGAAGCTTCTCAGCTTCAGGAGATCCCACTTATTGATTGTTGATTTTAGTGTCTGTGGCACTGGTGTTATATTTAGAAAGTGGTCACCTGTGTCAATTCGTAGAAGTGTATTTCCCACTTTCTTTTCTATCAAGTTCAAAGTGGCTGGGTTTATGTTGAGGTCTTTGATCCACTTGGATTTGAGTTTTGTGCAGGGTAACAGGCTTAGATCTATTTGCATTTTTTTCTTCACACTTCCATCCAGCTATGCCAACACTATTTGCTAAAGATACTATCTTTTTTCCATTGACTATTTTGGGCCTCTTTGTTGAAGATCAGGTGTTCATAGGTTTTTGGGTTAATGTCTGGATCCTTAGTTCTATTCCATTGACCCACAAGTCTGTTTTTGTGCCAGTACCAGGCTGTTTTTATTACTGTAGCTCTATAGTATAACTTGAAGTCAGGGATGGTGATGCTTCCTGAGGTTCTTTTGTTGAGCAAAATTGTTTTGGCAATCCTGGCTTTCCTGTTATTCCAAATGAAATTGAGTATTGTTCTTTCAAGGTCCAAAAAATATTGTGTTGGAATTTTGATGGGCAGTGCATTGAATCTGTAGATTGCTTTTGCTGGCTTGCCATTTTTACTATGTTGATCCTACCTGTCCAGGAACATGGGAGATCTTTCCATTTTCTGATATCCTCTTCAATTTCTTTCTTCAGTGATTTAAAGTTTTTGTCAAGTAGATCTGTTACTTCTTTGGTAATAGTTACTCCAAGTTAGTTAATGCTGTTTGCAACTATTATAAAGGGTGATGCTTCCCTTATTTTTTTTTCAGCCCTTTTATCTATAGTGCATTTGAGTTAATCTTGTATCCTGCTACATTGCTGAAGGTGTTTATCAGCCGTAGAAGTTCCTTGAAAGAATTTTGTGGGTCACTTATGTATACAATCATATCATCTGCAAATAGAGATAGTTTCACTTCTTCTTTTCCAATTTGTATCCCCTTAATCTCCTTTCATTCTCTTAATTGCTTTAGCTAAAACTTCGAGAACTATATTGAATAGATAAGGGGAGATGGGACATCCTTGTCTAGTTCCTGATTTTAGTGGGATTGCTTTGAGTTTTTCTCCATTTAGTTTGATGCTGGCTGTTGGCTTCTTGTAGATCGCCTTTATTATATTGAGATATTTTCCTTGTATTCCTGATTCCTCCAGAGCTTTTATCATAAAGGAGTGTTGGATTTTTGTCAAAGGCTTTTACAGCATCTAAGAATATGATCATGTGGTTTTGTTCCTTTAGTTTGTTTATATGATGGATAACATTTACGGTCTTTCGTATGTTAAACCATCCCTGCATCTCTGGGATGAAGCCTTGGTCATGGTCGATAATATTTTTTATATATTGTTGTATGTGGTTTGCCAAAATCTTGTTGAGAATTTTTGCATCAATATTCATGAGAGAAATTGGTCTGTAATTCTCCTTCTTTGTTGTGTCTTTGAGTGGCTTGGGTATTAGGGTAATTATGGCCTCAAAAAGGAATTTGGCAGTATTCCTTCAGTTTTTACTGGACCACAGCAACTCTTAAAGGAAAACTTAATTGGTGCTGGCTTACAGTTTCAGAGGTCTGGGAAGCATGGTAGCATGCAGTCAGACAGGGTGCTGGAGAAGGAGCTGAATGGTCTACATCATGATCTACAGGCAGCAGCTGGAGTCTGTGTTCCACGTTGAATGTAGCATGAGGATAGGAGACCCCCATAGCCCACTCCCACAATGACAGACCTACTCCATCAAAGCCACACCTTCTAATAGTGTCACTCCCTATGGGGGCCATCTTTTTTCAACTCACCTCAGAGGGACTTGTACAGATCAGACAAACAGGGACAGGACCTGTGCAGATCATACACAGATAGCATGAAAACCAGAGCTTGGTTCAGGCAAGAGTTTGGCAAGGAACCATTGAGCAGTATTTGCCTTTGCCTTAAGGTTTTGAATCAGTCATTTGACTTGCTGTCACTGGGTGTATGATTCAGGTTTAAAGCACTGCTTTCCTAGATGCCTAGAGGCCCAGGCTGAAGTGCTGCCTGAAACCTATGGCAGAGACCAAGTAACATCACTCAAAAAGTCTAGTCTCTGCTCTCCAGAGCTCCCGGGGCAGGGCGATGATGCATCACTGGGTAGTGACAGGTGGTGGGGATGTTTTTGAAGGATAGCCTGGGCTAGAGCAGGCAGTGGGAGGAGCATCAAGAGGGTCCAGGAAGAGCTATCTGGTGCAGGAGAGAGAAAGGGGGTGACTTCAGCTTGTCTGCCAGCATGAAAGTGCATGGGTTCCTATGGCTGATCCGGAGCATGGACACATTTGAATTTAGAAGGTTCTTCTGGAAGATTGAGGGGGAATTATAAGAGGAGAAATGTAGCTCAGAGCTTATCTCTACACTGGAGGAGAGTGGGCATTATCTTTGAAGTTAAGGAATGGTGTAGAATTAGCATTTAATTTGTGTTTTGGAGTTGAGCTGTTCAGAGTGGTAGCTATGAGTCATTCGTTGGCCACTAAATTAAAGTGAATGTTGTTGAAATGAAATAGTATTTAAAAGTTTCTTTCCTAGTCATGCTAGTCCCATTTCTGTTTGCTCATTAAGCATCCTACATGGAATCTCACAGACTGGGACACTTCTTCACCAACAGAAAGTGCCAGCGGGCTGGGGGACTGCCGCTGCTCTGGAGCCCATAGAAGAGATGGAGTCAGGGGCAGGGGGATGAGTGAGGAGATGCAGGGTGGACACCACTGAGGAATCCTGAGGACTAGGACCAAGGAGTAGCCTTGGTAATGGTGGGAGAGGTGTTTCCAGAAGGCAGATATTAATAGGAGCTATTGGGTAGGACAGGCAGAGGGGTTACAGCTTTGGAGGGTTGGCAAGGACAGTGGCCCACCAGAGAAACTGAGGAACCACATTGATGAAGACAGTAATTTACTTAATTAATTAATTAGCTTGGGCATTCTGCAAAAGGAGTATATACTCTTAGTGCCAAGTCATCCCTGAAGGCCCTCTCCCCCAGTTTATTATGGTTAATCTGAGGACTCATAACACATCCAGGAAACAGTGTTAACAGCCACAGGTTTTTTGGTGGTTAGAAGTTTGAGGATTGAGTGGGTCTGACAGTAGATTTTGATCTCATCAGCACCAGTCCAGCAGTGTGAGAGGATGGTGTGTTTAGACAGGAACCTCCCGGAAGCCTGAGAAGCTAGGGGACAGGCAATTGGAAAAGTGGGTGTCACAAAGGCCAAGAAGTTGGCAGTGTTTCATCGGGGTTGGGGTATGATGTGGGGTGTGGGCTGGGGTGGGGAGTGGGGAGTTGGGGTGGGTGGGGGCACACCACTGCCTAGGTCGGGGTGCAGCCTCAAGTGGCTTCATGCAGAGTTCTTCAGGGAGCCCATCTGAACGGAGTGCAGGCTGACTTCTGGCACATGCCCTTCACAGAGGAGAAGCAGAAGTGACAAGAAGCAAACCCAAAGTCCAGTCGATGCTCCATATAAAATGGATTTAAAATCAGGCTGGGGGTTGTCCTCTCTTTTAGCATGGAAGGGAGGTGCCCAGCAGGGGACCTGGACATTTAGAGTCTCTCTTTTCTACCGTTGGGAGACAGTTTTATAATTTGAAACATGGATGACTTTTAGACATTTCTAGTCAAAATAGATTGATTAATTAATACCTGGACTACTTTTGAGTTTATAGTTATTTACAGTTGCCAGTTGGGCAAAGAGAGCCTCGAATAGTACAAATGAAAGAATGACCCTGCCTATGGGCTCCTTGTGTGACAGGCTTTAAGCAGACATTTAACCTCTGTCTGGACCTGAGTTCTCTTGTGTGAGATCAAGGCGATCATCTGTGTTCTAAGAGATTGTGCTGGGATTAAAGAAGACAGAGATGTACAGCATTATGTTCACAAAAAGTTTAGGAGACTCAAAATACCTCCTCTGGTGTAGAGAAGGCAGAGTGGAGCATCCTGTTCCCACGAGCATCAATGTCCTTCTAACCAGCTATTGTATCTGTCACAGTGGGAAGCTATTCATGTGTTTGTCCATTATCTATGCATCGTGTATATGCCTGTCAATAACTGTTTTGTTATTCACAAAGCAGGCCTTACCCAGCTCTTTACAGTGTGGACAGTATCTCACAGTACCCAGCTCTCCACAGTGTAGACAGTGTCTCACAGCACCCAGCTCTCCACAGTGTGGACAGTGTCTCACAGTACCCAGCTCTCCACAGTGTGGACAGTGTCTCACAGCACCCAGCTCTCCACAGTGTGGACAGTGTCTCACAGTACCCAACCCTCTACAATGTGGACAGCATCTCATCAGATTTGCATTTATCAGATAGTGGGTGGCTGAATGGATAGGAACTATGGCATGCAAATACAGTAGTTTTCTTTCACAGAAAAGGGGATCCAGTCTCAGAGAGGTTATAGTTTACTCAAAGTAAAAACAAAACAAAACAAAACCTTAAACAGATAAAAACATATAACAACTGTGTTCGGGCTGGATGTGGTTTTGGCTGTTTGGTATTGATATAGTTTGTCAGTGGTTTTGACAATATCTGAAGATGATCGACTGACATAGTTGGGAAAGGGCCAGCCTTTCCTGCTCTGACAAAGAATTAAACATGAAAGCTTGACCTACATTAATCTGATGTGAAGAAGCCATTTACTGAATGCCTCCTGGGCAGAGGAGCTGCTTTGATACAGTGATGCTAACATGATAATGTGCAATTGCTGTCTGCCAGGTGCGTGCAGGATGGAGGGGCCTATGCCATCACTGAGCTATGGGCTTTGACTGCTCTGATTGCTGGCATCATACACATCTGAGACCTCTGGCTTTAGTAAATGTTAAAATGGCCGACATCTAGGTGCACATGCTAAAACCAGTAAGTTTAAAGATGGCAACTTTAAGAACAAAAAAGAGAAAAGAAACTCTGCAGTTTTATTTATGGACATAGTGCCTAACTTAACACTTTTAAAGACACCTTGACCTCATGTGGCTACACAGACATGTCACCACACTGTTTCTCAGTAATGTCACTTCCATGGGCATACATGAGTTAGGTGACCAATGTAAGGATGATAGGTTTGGACAGCATAGCTGTGGACTCACTGATGCTGTGACTTAGATCTTTTATCCCTGTTATGACAGGGGTCATCTTAGGGACAGGCTAATGTAGACCTTAGAATCTTCTCTTGTCACATGGAAAGGGCCACATTCCAGCATCGCAGCTCCCAACCTGCTGCTTCCTACATTTTAATCACTGAAATGATAACATGATAATTCTGTTTAAAATAAGACAGGTTAGAGAATGTATAATAATTGTATTTGTTGAATATTTCATACTGTCTTTTGTAATAAGTTTTTGGCATGACTTTTTTGACCTAGTTTAGAGGTTTGAACTTTTTTTTTTAGCATTAAACAATTATATAAAGGTTTATATTAATTATATTTTGTTTGACTTTATGGCTTAGGTATATTGTTAGCTTTTGTATCTTAATTTAACTTATTTTTATTAATCTTTTTTTCCATGTGGCCCATGGCTTAACTATTCATAACATACCAAAAAACATCCCACATCAGTCTTTGATTTTACAAGACAGAGTCTTATTTTGTCTGGGTTGGAGCTACCTATGTTTCATAAACTGGCTTCATGCTCCTAATCCGTCTGTCTCCACCTTCCAAGTGCATGCTGCCATGCCTGGCTTTCATATTACCCATTAGAGAGCAGCTCACTGGACTGGGGAGAGAGCTCTACTGGTAAACTGCTTGCCAGGAAAACATGAGGACATGGTGTCTTATGCTTGTAATTCCAGCATTGCATGAAAGCAGGCTCTATGCTGTAAAATACACTGTGTCAAAAAAAAGGTTAATGGTGCCTAAAGAACCATGCATGTTCACACACACACACACACACACACACACACACACACACACACACACACACAGTGAATAAAATCAACTAGTGTATTTGTTTGTAGATAGGTCAGGCTTCCACCAGATGGCACTAAACCCTTACTTCCTAACTTCAATGTTCTTAGGAACAGTTAATTAAAAACTTACCACTAAAGAGCCGGTAAAGAAGACAGGCTTGGTGTCCCATACCTGTGTCCTAGCACTTTCCACAGGGGGATGCTCAGGACACCCCCTCCCCCACTCAGCAGCTATATATGAGTGTGAGACCAGCATGACCTATAGGAGACACCTTTTCAAACAAACACACACCAACCAAAACGAAGTACCCAAACCAAGCTACAATAAGGAGAGGAAAAGAGAACCAAGCAGGGAAATGACTCTGTGGGGAGATGGCACCTGTGGTCCTATTGTTCTAATGGGTCTCAGCATCCATGTCTCCAAAGCATCTGGTGCCCTCTCCTGGTCTCCACAAGAACTATGCTTATGTGCTCAAACCTGTGGCTGTGTCTAACCCCTCAACTGAGAAAAAGAAAGCAAGAGTCTAACCATGTATGGTCTGTGATTTCCATCCATTTCTTACTGTTGTGTGGATGGAAGGCTTTGGGTATTCGATGTTGGCATTATAACCTTTGACTCTTGCTGACAGCACAGCATGTGATGATCCCTGTTTAACTGTTTATCTTGGGCAGTTGATGAACACCATGTCTTTCAATATTGCCAGTAATCTATGTTCTTTTCCTTTCTCCATTTCCGTGGCTCTGTGTAACATGAATTTCATCTTGGATCTCCTACTGCCTTATAAATGTAGTAAATATTCTTAAGGCTTGGTTATTTTACAATAAGGCAGTAATTTTTTTTTCCTAATGCAGAGGTTAAAACTTGAGAATCAAGCATTTCTTTCTGTCGAAGTGTCTATACTTAGATGCTGCTGGGTGTAAACAGATAAGATTGATTTTATATCATTCATTTAAAAGCCTCGTTTGTCTGGAATGATCTTCCTTTTAGTTTAGAAGGCTCTTGGATCAGGCCCTCCACCTGGGATAGCCTTCCTTTCAACACAAAAGCCTATTTGTATGGAATCTCTTTTTGTCTCACACCAAACCCTGCTTCCTGGGGCAGGAAAGTAAGATGCAGAGGTTACTCAGGGTGCATCTTCCATCCCTCAGACAGCTTGCTCACCCTAATGTCGCTTGACAGTGTGAAGTTCCTCACTCCGTGAGTCCAGCGCTCCTCTGGGAAGAAGGACAAAGAGTACTACTCAGAAGCAGGACTGTGAGGTTAAATGAATTCCCAAAAACACACAGGAGACTCTGCAAACAGGTTTCTTTTCTCTCTCTCGTGTGGCATTCCTTCTCTCCTATCTGCCAGTTAAAACCCCTCAAGGATTACTTCAAACACTGTGAACAATTCTTGAATAACTTAGCTCATCACGGACCCCTCCCTCCCTCCCTCCCTCTCTCTCTCTCACCCCCCTCTGATCTATATTGATTACAAATCATTCATTTCTGCCTCCTGGCTCTGGCCACAGTCTCGTAGTGTAGCTGACTGTACTTACGTTTTATTTTCCTCCCTAGGTCACAGGGTCAGTGGTCAGGGACAGGACTCTCAGCTAAAATAACACTTGCCACAAGTTTTGACCCTTAGAGAAGCGCTAATCAGTGTTTATTACGAGAGTTCTCTCTCTCTCATGCACCAGATTTATAATTCAGTTTTTAACGTTAATGCAATAATGTTTTTTAAGGTCTTAAAATATCCAGATACTTCCCTGGGATATCTTTTTCTTCCTTTTTTAGCAATATTATTTTTCTGTATCTCCTTCGCTGATGACTCTGATAACTATGGCTGTTAATCTGTTTGGAGAAAGGACACAGCAGCAGAATTTGAGGAGTTTTATGGTTAACGGTAATGATGGCGAACACATGTATTTCCTCATATAGTAACAACACTAACCAAATATTCTAATTCACACGGAGTGAGAATGGGACCCTTAAATACAGTTTGGTTAGCCTCGTGCAGGATGCTTGTCTGCTGCTAGATAAGACAAAAGCGATATCAAGGAAAGGTTTGTGTGGTTTGCCATTCCAGGCTGTGTTCCTGTGACAGTGGCAGGGACTTGCCGTGGCAGGTCATGTGGCATCACAGTCAGAACATGGAGTAAGGAGTATTGTGCTCTGCTTGCTGTCTCCATTTTGGGCAGCCTGGGAGAAAATGGTGTCTCTGTCATGGGTTCTTCTCACCTCACCTCAGTCAATATTGTCAAGATGATCCCTCCCAGGTGTGCTGGGAGGCTTGCAAGTCCAGATTCTGTCAAACTGAGCATCAATACTGACATCCACAGAAATATGTTCCATGTGTATAGAACATATATATGAAACAATGAATATAGATAATTGTAGTTGGAAGTTTCTGTCC
Source organism: Sigmodon hispidus (assembly GCA_004025045.1). NCBI lineage: Eukaryota > Metazoa > Chordata > Mammalia > Rodentia > Cricetidae > Sigmodon > Sigmodon hispidus. Next base: position 30,076 of record PVIH01013637.1, on the reverse strand, counting down.
TGCCAGAAATTCTCAAATAACCAGCAGCTGCTTCCCAAAAATTGACTCAGAGGCTTAATATGACTTATAAATGCTCAGCCAGTATCTCAAGCTTATTACTAACTTGTTCTTACACTTAATTAACCCATAATTCTTATCTATGTTTAGCCATATGACTTGGTATCTTTTCTCAGTTCAGCATGCTGATATTGCTTCCTCTGCATCTGGATGGTGACTGTGTGTCTGCCTTTTCTCTTCCCAGAATTCTCTTAGTCTAGTTGCCCTGTCTATACTTCCTGCCTGGCTATTGGTCAATCATTGTTTTATTAAACCAGTACAAGTGACAAATCTTTATTGTGTACAAGAGCATTATCCCACATCAAATAATAATAAAAAGCTAAGGACATTTCAACAAAAGTCAAGCATGAGTACAAAACCAACATCCACATCAGCATCTATAAAAGCACCATGGATGGGCAGAGCCACATGGGTGGGTAGATTATCTTTATGTTCCATATTTGTATCTCTGTAGTACAACACTTTCTAAAGCCTCAGCTGCAGGGAGCTAGGCCTGTTTGTCACAAAGCCCTGTTGATTTTCACACCAGGGGTGGGTGCCCTCTCTGCACTCTCCTGCCTCGTGAATGCAGTGGGCACACACCACCTGCAGCTTCTCCTCTCCACATTTGTCTCACAGCATCTCTTAGAAATCCCCCTGCCCTCACTTGACCCTTGCCTTGTGCCCCGTCACATTTTGAGTATTGTACCATCTCTGATTATGAACCTCTTGGCCAAGAACAGATCTCTGCTTGGTCTAACCACACATTGTCCTAGATGGAGAAGATGTTCCTGTCAGCTTCCATTTGGCAAATTCTCTGGTTCTCTGAATCAAAGGTCGGTAGTGAGGCCACTGCGTGTGGGTGTGTGTATGCATGTGTGTGTATGCATATGTGTTTGTGTGTGTGTTCACATGTGCACCTGAGCATGCATGTATATGCAGGGATTGAACTTGGATTATCAGGCTTGCAGCAAGCACCTTTATCCGCTGAATCCTCTACTGACCCTGGCTTGTTCTCACTGGGACTTTGTAGTAATAAGGTTTTTTCTGTCCTGTCTGGCCCAAGGTCAGGCCCTGCAGACCAACTGCCACATGGCTCCAAATAATGACTCAGACGCTTATGTTAATTACATACTGCGTAGTCGATGGTTCAGGTTTATTGCTAGCTCTTGCATCTATTTTTTTAAAGATTTACTTATTATGTATACAACACTCTGCCTCCACTATGCCTGTGTGCCAAAAAAGGGCACCAGATCTCAAGATAGATGGTTGTGAGCCACCATGTGGTTGCTGGGAATTGAACTCAGGACCTCTGGAAGAACAGCTGGTGCTCTTAACCTCTGAGCCATCTCTCCAGCCCAAACTCTTTTGACTTAACCCATTTTTATTAATCTGTCTTGCTATGTGGCCTGTGGTATCGTGAAAAAATTAACTAGCAATATACCATATAAAGGATTAATATTTATTAAGGCGTTAAATAAACACTCACTGATACAAATTAGACCTTAAGACAATTCTTGGAGAGTGGAAATGTTCCACAATGGATGGTTTGATCCGCTCCCTAGGAATGCAGGAGCAAACAGGAAGGAAGGTCAGTGTGCCTGCATCTGGGTGGGGTCCGACCATGCCCCATTCAGGCTCCTGGTACTCCAGAGACACACCTCCAAGCTCCGCCAAGCCAAATAGTATCTGAATCCCACTACCCATGGCTTACCTATTTTCTTACATTTTGCTTCTTGGGTGACTGGATTGCATTTCTCTTGACTTTGATCTCCTTCCCCTGTATCTGTGCTTGGATTTCCCACCTGCTTCTAAGCTGCTCTGCCATAGGCCAAAACAATTCCTTTATTATACAGTTGCATTCATAGCATACACAAAGACATCTCACATCAAAACAAAGCCATCTCACATCAGCACTTTTTATTTAAAACTAATTTTGCTTTGTTTTTCAGCTTAATCCTGACTATCGAGATGCTCAGAACGAGGGAAAGACTGTGGTGAGTAGATGTTCCTCTCAGAATGTCTCACATGTCATATTTTATAGGAATAAATCAAAGGCTTGTAACAGACTTGAAGACTGGGGACCCCAAGACAGAATCTCCCAAATTGAAGGGATGAAAGAGAAAGTGGAGCTCAGATGATGTCCTCCCCGATGAGGGCCATAAGGGACACTCCCACCTCTTGAAGATTGGTCATTGCAAGACATTGAGTTGTCTATGGCGGGTCTAGGCTCAGTTCCCAGAAGCATACAAAGTAAAATTATGACAAGCTGTTAAAGCACAACAGAAGAATTCTCCTTCATAGATTTAACATCGGGCTGGAGAGAAGGCTCAGCTGTTAAAGGGTAGGATCACAACCAAAATGTAAAATTATTTGAGTTCTATTTGAGGGGAGAAATTAAAATTGCAGTCCATGTGACAGGGGTGATGTGTTTGATATTTTGAAGTGCCCTGCAGAAGTGTCACACTCTCTTCTTTTTTTTTCTTTTTTTATTCTCTCTCTCTCTCTCTTTCTTTTTGAGGCAGGTTTCTTTGTGTAGCCCTGGCTGTCTTGGAACTGGCTTTGTAGACCAAGCTGGCCTTGAACTCATAGAGTTCTTGCCTGCCTGTGCCTCCTGAGTGCTGGGACCAAAGGTGTGTGCCACCACTGCCTGGTGAATGCCATATTCTCTTAACATCAGTTTTCATAATTGTGTGTCATGTTTCCCACTCTGTTCATCCCTCCTGATGGGCATGGGGAGAGGGTAGTAGGATTAGTTTTATTCAACCCTTCAGAAACTAAGGGAAAGTTGATGTAAACAAACCTCTGGGTTAGAGCCCAAGGAAGCAGAGGCAGATGCCTCTGCTGAGCCCCTTCACACTTGCAGATATTATTGCATCATTTAAAACTCTGCCCTTTTGGTGCAAAAATTTTAATCATGAAGGAGGAAGGCATGTTGACGTTGTCACCAGGGGTCTCTTAATGGCCTGATTTAGTTGTCAGTGAAAACTGCTTTGCCGTTATGTACAGTAATAACTGTAATCAGTCAAATAAACAAAAACAGACACAAAAGCAAAAAGTTACAACTTCCCTCCCTGCCTGCCTGCCTGTCTGTCTGTCTGTCTGTCTGTCTGCCTGTCTTCCTTTGAAAAGTGTCTACTTAGAATGTTAGCTCACCCTTTGGGTTGTTTTTTCTTCTGCTGTTGATTTGAACTAAGAAGAATCATTTCTGGGCATTCACTCCTTATTAGGTGTCCACATCTCTCCCCTCCTCTGAAGCGTCCTGACCTCTGGTTCTCACTCCCTGTGCTCTATGATTTGTTGTACATGTGTCTGGGCTTTTTATTCCTGTGCTGTCTAAAAAATCCTCACACGGACAATATCATGTTGCATGTTTTTTACTATCAGGAAAATGAAAATCAAAACCACATTGCAACATCTCACCCCAGCTAGAATGACTGTTGTCAAAAACACAACATAATGGATGCTGTGAAAAGCTGTGGAGAAAGAGGCCTCATACATAGTTGGTGGGGTGGATGGTCCTTATAAGTACAGTGTGGCGATTCCTCAAAAAATTAACTACAGTCCAAGCCAGCAGTCCCACTATAGGGTAACAAACCTACGCAGCCAAAGCTAGTGTATTGACACCTGCTCAGCTTCATGCCTATAGCATTCCTCAAACCAGCTGAGACGTGGGATTAGCCGGTGTCCACCCCCAGCTAAGTGGGGTACAGGCATATATCACTGCGCCTGGTTTATGTGGTGTTAGGCATGGGACTCTGGGCCTTATACATGATCCACTGGCAAGCATTCCACTGCCTGAGCCTCGTCCCCAGCCCCGGGTTTCTGATTTACCTGGTGGCAGTGTTTGTGTGGCTCCCTAACGTCATGGTCTGTCTTTGTATGGCTTAGTAGATCTAGTCAGAACGTCTAGAGTTGACAATCCCACTGGACCCCTCTTTCTATTTTATTATCAGGGTTAAAGTAGGATTGGAACTGTAGACCAGGCTGCTGGCCCAAAAGTTTATTTTGTGTATAAATACTTGATTGGTCAGGCCTGTTTATATTTGTATGTGTCTTGAGTGAGGCTGAATGAAGTTTTGGTGCCTGACTGAGGAGGAACTGGCCTCTGAGGCAGGGAGTTCACTGGCTGCATTTAGTGTCCTAGGGTATTTTACTGCCATGTGTTGGGGAGTTTCTTCAGCAGGCTTACTTCTGAAAATTCTGGAAAGACCCAGTCTAATGCCTACCCCTCCCTGTGCCCTGAGAATAAAACCAGATCAGAACCACAGAAACGCTGAATAAAAGATGTCAGTAAGTTAAAAAAAAAATACAAGTAGCCAAGCAGGTATTACAGACCTGTCTTCCAAACTACTCCAGTGGCTGAGGCAGGAGAATAACAAATTGGCAACTTAGCGAGCACCTGTCTTAGAGGGGGAAATGGCTCTGCATACTCACTGCCCAGCCCGAGGATCTGAACTCTGTCCCTGGGACCCACATGTGGAAGGAGAAAACCAACTCACAGAAGTTGCCCTCTGACCTCCACATGTACCTTGTGGCACTGTCCCACACACAATAACTAAATATAATAAAAAGTTATAAAAGGGGCCAAGGTATAGCTAATCGATGCAGAGTTTATGTGTGAGGCCCTAGGTTCACCCCTGGTTGTGGAGAAAGTCACTTTTCCTATGAGGGCACTCACCAGGCCTGGCTGCTCTGCCTCCTGCTGTGACAATGGCCATGGTGCTGTTGTGTGGGCAGAGCAGAGTGCATGACAGGGACGTGCCACTTTACACATGGACAGGAACTAGGAGCCTGTTTTAAACAATAGACCTGTAGTAGAACTTTCTGGCCTAGCCTAGCCCTGAGATACAGACCAGCAGTCACAAATAATCACACAAAGTCTTATATTAATTACAAGCTGTTTGGCCTATGGCTCAGGCATATTACTTGCTAACTCTTAAACTAACCCATGATTAGCCACGTGGCTTAGTACCTTTTCTCAGAGCAGCACTCTCATCTTCTTTCCTTTGCATCTGCCTGGCATCTCTCTCTCCTCTTCATCTTCCCAGAGTTTTCTTTTCTTTTTCTTTTTCTTTATTTTTATATATTTATTATTTGGTGATTTTACATCATATACCCCATCAAATTCAGTTGTCAGACCTCTCAGATTCATGCCCACTCTTATGATCTCCCATTTATAAAACACCCATTCATGCTGCTCATTCCCAGAGTTTCCTTGGTCTGGTAGCCCCACCTACACTTCCTGTCTGCCTCCTGGCCACTCAGCATTTTATTAAACCAGTAGGAGGGACAAATATTTACAATGTACAAAAGCATGATCCCATAGCATAGACCCATGGTGAAGTTCACTTTGTGCTAATCCAGCCTAGTTTCTGCACTAGGTGAGACAAAACACTCCTGCATTTAGAATCCTGTCCCTAGGCTCATTTAACCACACACAAAGCATGTGGTCTGCACTCACTGTAGACATTCGAGACTGGACTGTGTCCTTTATTTCTGAGAAAGAGTCAGCAGCAGAGGTTTGATTTAATAAGCCCTTTGCCAGAGCCCTAGGCTTGAGTGTAAAAACTGAGACTGTGAAGGTGTAGTGCGCACAGTGTGGCTCCCTGTTTTATCGTCTGTCTGCAGAGGAAGGGGGAGGGGCTGTTAGAGGTGATCTGCAGCCTGTGACATAAGAGATCAATTTCCCCAAACAGCCTGCTGGCTTCTCTCACACCAATGTTTCAGTAACATTGCCTGTGAGGTACTGGTTATTTTCCCTGCGTTGGTGACTTAATGACCTGCTAATATTTTTTTCTTGTAATTCAGAAACCTTTATCAAAACATTGCCTTCCATTTTTGAAGTCTCAGAGGTTAATGCATGGTGTCACACTGCATGGTGTGTCAGGGCTCCCATTAAGACCAAATTGCTGTGTTCATCTTAATGAGGGGTCCATTATTTCCAGTCTTACAAATGTACAGCTTCCCTGGGCACCCAGTAAACATTGGCACTGTGTCAAGCCCAGCTGGGAACCTCATGGTCATAATACTTTTTGAAGGTCTACATCTTTTCAGATGGCTCTGCAGATGGGATTTTTAAAAATTATTATTCTCTCTCATGTCATTCATGGTAGGAAACACTGCCATATTTATGTGGCATGGGATCTGATTATTTTAAAGGAGAGTGTGTTACTGAAGCTGAGGTTTTATAGTATCAATATTAACACACACACACACACACACACACACACACACGAGGACATACACAGGCATTCTCATGTGCACATGCATACCCATACATACACACTTATTGGAAACATGCATATTTGATAAGCACCCAGTGGACAGGTGCAATTCTGAGACCTGAGCTCCTAAGCTGGGCATGTATCAGAGAGAGCTCATTGGTGTTGAACTAGGCACCTATTTAAGCTCCATTGGTTATTAATACAATTTTATGATAGAAGGCAAACTATGGCATTTCCAAAATTCTTTGTAGGGAGCTACAATTTCTGTGTTTTTTTTTCCCCTTACAAATCATTGTAGATTTATAAAGCCTGTGAGTTTGAACTGAATTGTCTTCATGATGTAAAGATACAGGGATGCCTTTCTTGTTTATTGAAGTTACATTCATTGTTTTATATATATATACATAGATATATACATATATCAAGTTTTCTGGTGACTCTAGCAGTCCTGGCCTGGCATCCTGACACATTAGTCTAGAGAGAGGGCTGAGAGCAAAGGGCAGAATGAGATGTTTCTTAGTGTGGCCACAGTGGCAAGAGGAGCAGATGGGGGCCAGTGAGCTTTCCTGTCTTCAGGGCCCTGATACAACCTCTTGGTCTGACTAGAGTAAAATGAGGCTGTAACTATGAGTCCTGGTTAAGGTTCCATCTGGTTACCTGTAGTAAGAGTTTCTGGCCCAGCCTAGTGCCAAAATCTGGGCCAACAGTCTCAAATAATTGTACAAATTCTTATATTAATTACATGCTGTTTGTTCTATGGCTCAGGCATATGACTTGCTAACTCTTTAAACTAACATCCATGATTAGCCAAGTGGCTCAGTACCTTTTCTCAGAGCAGTATTCTCATCCCACTTTTTCTGTGTGTTCCTGGCATCTCTTTCTCTTCCCAGAAATTTTTAGTCTGGTAGCCCCTCCCATACTTCCTGGCTATTTTCTGGCCAATCAGCATTTCATTAAACCAGTAGGAGGAACAAATAATTACAAAGTACCACAGCATAATTCCACAACATCTTTTCTTTTTAAAACAAAAATTCCAAAATTAATTTTCTTTATATAGTTTTTCCCCCTTACCATTATCTATAACAACTTGTAACCAACACGGTAAATAAAGACAAACATCCATAATCCATTTTTTTAGGGAATGTGAGAATAGTTCTGTAGATGACTTTCTGCTGATTGGGGGTGCTGGTAATCTTATGGGAACCCAAAGAAAAAGTTAAGATTGTGGTCAAGTCCAGAGTGGAGTAGTCAGTGAAGCTGGATCATCTCATTCTTGAGATGTTCTGGATGCAGAATTTAGAGGAAATTGCAATAGAGGTACTCTGAAATGCTAGATCATCTATGCCCATTGAAGATTTTTCAGGGGTCTTCCTTGATCAAACCTTGTTTTCTTTAACCCAGAATAAATCCACAGCCTCTTATTTTCTGTGGAAATAAAAAGAAAATTTCTTTTTCAAAGTAACATATCTTTTGATTTCAATCTTAAAGTCAAGTCATTTATAGAATATATAAGTTAGATTAATCCAGCACCATTTATAATCAAATGTCTCTTAGTAGATCTTGTTTCTTCTCAATAGTCAAACAATTCAAAGACAATATAGCATGCAGTACCTGGACTTTCTGTGTATTTTTCATCTTTATTACACATACATACACACACAACTCTATTTCTTTTATAACAGACTTTATTTTTTTTCTCTCCCAAGCCTATGTACATTTTTAAACACACTGTAAACCGTTTAGAGGTTTTGTTTTGTTTTTAAATCTGTCTTTACTATGTATCTCTTATCTTCTTCTGTTTCTGACCACACTTTGAATCTGCTAAAGTGTGGCTAGGATTAAAGGTTAAAGGCTTGGCTGGGGTGGCTGGCTGGCTCCACCCAGCTCCTTAGTCTAGCTTCATAGACAGTTTAGCTTTTTAGTAGAGGCACTGGCAGGAGCCAGATTTACCACCCCAACTCTGGGGAATTTTAGGGTTCACATTACCACCAAGTAGAGCCCACTGCTCACGAACTCCATTTAAGTATTTGTCAACGGGGCCTCTTGAAAGAACCACACGGTTTTTGCCTTAAGGCTGGGTCAGGAAGCTTCACTTAAAGGAGCTGCATATCTGCTTGCCTCCAGCAAACAGAGCTGACCAAAGAAAATGCAGCTACTAAGAGGCCATCTTGACTCTGTTCCCTTTGTGTCTGTAAAATCCATCATAAGCAGCTCATCCTTACATGGAGGCTCCTGTAAGACTTGGGAAGCTGGCCTTGTTGCAGCTTGAGATGCAGGCAGCAAACCTGCCATTTTGTGACTCAAGCCTGAACACCACTCTGTACCACGGTCCACTTGAGAGACACAACTAGGAAGCTGATTTTGGCTCCATTTCTGTGCTCTAGAATCCTTTTCAAGTTTTCTCATGTTTTATGTGAATGTAAGTGCACCACATTCGTGTGCTATTTGTAACCATAAGCTTCTGACCTGGCGTAGCCCCAAATAATCACACAAAGTCTTATATTAATTATAAGCTGTTTGGCCTATGGCTCAGGCATATTACTTGTTAACTCTTACTCTTAAACTAATCCATGATTTTCTGTAGACCAGGCTGGTCTTGAACTCACAGAGATCCTCTATATCTTGTAGCTTTTTGCTTTGTTTTGCTCTCTCAAGCCAGGCTCCACAGGCCAGCCGAAGAAGTACTGCTGCCACTGTTTCTTGACTGGATCAATGAGTTCTCACAGGGTGGTCACTTGTGCTCAGCATGCTACCCTACCCTCACTGGTGATCAGCTCCATTGGGGAACTGTGCACCCTTTGAGGGTTTCTCTCCTTAGAATCCAAGGTGACTGCAGGTTCAGGACAATGATGTCTCTGAGCCTTTAGTCTTGAAGAGCATTGATATAGATGACAGACAGACATTGTTGAGTGTCTGGTGCCTATGTGCAGGGTCAGTAAGTTTTCTGAACCAAAATGAAGGACATGGACTTGAAAGGAGAATAGAGAAGCCAGGCTTCCATCCTGCCTTTCACCAGCCTGTGTGGAGTCTGCTTAGGAAAACATCTTCTAGGTGTGTGGTATGCTTATAACTCATTATTCATATTTAATTACTTAAAAATTCCAAGGGGCAGGCTTAATGTTTACTTCCAAACTATTTATGAAGCAGAGTTTGTTAAATAAATTAGAGTGTGAGAGAGCCAAAGCAGGAAGTTTATGATAGCAAGGCTCTTGTAAAAGATATGAAGGCATGTCAGACGCTCCTCCACACATCACTACAAAATTAGTTATGTATAGAAATTTTCTATGTCTTAAAACTCTTTTCCAAGGACCAATGGGAAAGATGGAGAAATACAATAGCATATTCTATGTAGTTGCAAATCTTGAATACTATGAGTAATTTGCATTGGCTTGTTTTAGTTAACCCTAATCAGTGAGGTTTTAAAATATGTATTTTGAAAAGAGTCATTGTAGTACAAGCATCAAAATCCAGGGGCTTCCTGACCACTCTGATTGGGCACCAGAGGCAGACGTTACCAAGGAGGGCAATGTCGAAGGCTGTCTCTAGAAATGTAGGTCTGAAATCTTCTGGTAAGTCTATAAAAATCATTCTCAAAATGGGATGAGCAGAGGGTTGAGCCCCACTAAATGTACTCATAGAGGACTGATGTACAGACTGCACTTCAAATACTGTCAACTTTCAGTTATTAAAGAGGTCTAAATATCTGTTAGCACACTTTCACCCCAGAGTATATGTATCAAAAGCTAAATTATATAATAAGATAAGTGAACGGAAGGACCAGTCAGGAAATTAGATGACATATTTCTTTTAGGGATATGGTAGTTTCCCAAGAATACTGGCAACTTCTTTTGTCCTGTGCACCAGACACTGTTGGAATCATGCACATTGACCCACCTATTGAGGTTATGAACTGGTTTTCTCTCAATAAAGCTCATCTTCAAAACTTGGTTCAGCTTAACTGATAAGAACTTACTTCCCTGAGCTCCACTGGGTTTGAATTGGAACCTTCCCTCTATGACCCACTCAAGCCTCACTGTGATCCATGGTTGGAAACTTGCTCCTCAGTGTTGCAGTGAGGTTGTGCTCCCTGGGAGGAAGTAGGGCATGAAGACCTCACTCACATATTCCTGGGCTGGAGGTTTGTGTGGCTTGTTGGGGCTCAGTTGCTCTGACTCATGGTGTGGTATTGTCCATGCCTGATGCAGCACCAAGGCACTCAGCAGCTGCTGTCTCTATGTGCTTGACCCCCCTCTTCTAGAATCAAGACCTTAGAAACTACCTGGCCTGTGGGGCTTGGTCACAGCAGCAGCAGCAGCAAGTAGCAAGTAGCCTGAGGAGTGCTTGGATCCCACTGCCTGGGTGTCTACGAAGGTCCTTAGATTCTTCATTTATGAGCTGATTCTTCTTGCTGGTCAACTCTGTGCTCTTATATTCTTGGTCACCTCTTTCACAGGGAGGGACAATGCTCACCATATCTGTGATTCTCTGGGCAGCAATAAATAGCATTGTGGAATCCTCAACGCTCCTAACAGCCTGTTGCCTCTGCAAAAGGAACAAACCTACTAGTCTGCTATTGTTTTTCCCAGAGTCATCTTCACCATCTTAAACATCAGAGCTCACCTCAGGATAGCTTCTGGCTGGGGGAGGGGGAACTCCAGCTGGGAGTGATTGCTCACTTATTAATCCCAGCACTTGGTAGGCTGGAGATTGCTGTGAGTTTGAGGCCAGTCTGGGCTGCTTAGGGAGAAGGAAGGAAGGAAAGAGAAGGAAAATGTTTGTATTTACACAGAGTACTCCATCGATTTTGTACATGAGGATCACATACCCCCAGCTCCCCCCTCCTCCACCTTCCTGCTTATGTTACTGGCAGTCAGGGCTGTGGTTTCACATTTTGGAACCTCCAGAGAAAGCTGTTGCTCTGCTACTCACAGCTTAGTATAAACTAAGATAAAACTATTTTCCAAGGACCAATGGGAAAGATGGTTCTTGGAAAGTTCTTCTCCTGGGCCAATGAAATTACATCTTTCAACTCCCTTTATCCCTCTCTCTTTTTCTTTTTTCCTTCCTTTCTATTACCCGTCCATCTTCAGCTGTTGGCATGGATGACTATTTGATTTCTGGGGCAGCCAGCCTGGAGCATAGGTCTCTCTATGAGATAGGGATTGAGGTGGGTTTTTGTACTTGAATGTGATCCTGCACTGTTCTCACATCCTCATGTCCACAGCAAGAATCCCCAGGTCACATGTTTTCATGATAATGACACCAATTTACATTCCGACCACAGGGTACAAAGGTTCCCTTTCTCTGTACATTCGGACATTTATCCCTAGCAGTATGCTGTCTGTGGTGGCTTTGATTTACATTTCCCCTGTGACTAGTAGTTGGACATCTTTTCCTATATTCATTGGTCATTTGTATGTCTTCTTGAGCCCACAGAATTTAGAGGTTTTGGAACATTATTTCTTCTGTGTTTTGATGTAAATGTTGAAGGTCAAATCACTACGTTGTAAATGATATTAGAGAAGGGGGTATTGTAAGCATTCCCGACATGGCCACCATGTGGTGGACCCAACATTATGCCAAGTAGGATGCTGGCATTCACCTGGCAGCAGCAGAACAAAGAGCACGCCCCCAGGGATGACTGTGGATCTGTGTCCACCTGCTCTCTTAAAGGAGACAACATGTAGCACCGGGTCCCTTTTTCCTCTTTTCCCTTCTTTCCTCTTCTTCCTTTTCCCTCTTTCTTTCTCTCTCTCCTCCTCTCTTCTCCAGATAGCCAAACTCCCTAAATAAACGCTCTGTGGCACCTGATAGTGAGTGTGTGGGTGTCTCTCCCACACTAAAAAACCTAACAGGCATAACTATTGGGATTTCAGGACATGCTCAGATTAGGCCATCCCTCAGGGAGCATGAGCCTTATGACTGCCCACAATCTCTACAAAGGCTGTGCACCCTGATCTTCTCGGGGGTCGGGGGATTTGGAATAGACACTTGTATAACCCAATGAAAGAATGGCAGACAAACTTACATCTTATCTCCTGATTAACTGGAGCAGTTAACACTGAATCTGAAGACACCAAATAACCTTGAACCTCTTCAACAGAAAGATGGAGAGCTTCCAACTTCCAAGAAGAAACGTCAGGCGGGGGAGAAGATCATGTACACCCTGGTCTCAGTTCCACATGGAAATGACATCGCATCTCTTTTTGAACTTGATGCCACAACTCTTCAAAGAGCTGACTGCCTGGTTCCCAGGTAAAAAGAAATATAAAATAAAAAGAAACAAAAAGTAAAAATAATTAGAATGAACAGATATTTCTTTGAATAGTTTTCCCAACAGGTGGGGAATACAAAGTATAATATTAATACAATGCTTATAATAGAAGGGAACATGAGTGAAGAAAATGCATGCAAAGCATAGTGCCTCTTAGGTGGGAAGATGACATAGCTTACTTTATTTGAATACATAATTAACATGTGCAGTACCAAAGAAGTTTGGAAAGACTTATTAGAATCATTTATTTATATTAATGTGGCCCTTGGTCACAACAATAAAAAATAATCTAATAGCATTTTTTAATCACTTCTTCATTTTGTTAGTGGTTCAGCTAAGAAGTCTTTGTTGACTGTCAATTGCAAGGCAGGCCATGCCCTGGACATCAGGGTGAAAAATGGAGTCATCAGACCAATAAACACATGAGCTCAGGTTGCTCTAGAACTTGTGGGTCAAGTTCCGGTCAAGATCCGGCTATCTGTCTCTTTAAACCATTAAAAGAGCCAAATCAAAAGCAGAAGGCTAGAGAAGGAGATTGATTTGGTGTCGGCACACTATAGAGAGGTGCAGAGATCTGAGAACCCCCTGATGTGAGTCTATTATAATTCCATAAAACTCAAAAAAATAAACAAAGCCTTTAAAAGTTACAAAGCCAGTGAAACCCTGATATTAATCATAGTATTTCTTTTTTCTTTTTTTAAAGATTGTATAGATGTACCACAGCTTGCTAATCCATTCCTCAGTTGAGAGCCATCTAGGTTGTTTCCAGGTTCTTGCTATTACGAATAGTGCTGCTATGAACATAGTTGAGCTAATGCTTTTCGGGTGTGAATGTGTGTCTTTAGGGTATATGCCTAAGAGTGGTATTGCTGGATCCTTGGGGAGATTGATTCCCAGTTTTCTGAGAAACTGGCATACTGCATTCCAAAGCGGCTGAACAAGTTTACACTCCCACCAACAATGGATGAGTGTTCCCCTTGCTCCACAACCTCTCCAGCATAGGCTGTCATCTGTGTTTTTGATCTTAGCCATTCTGACAGGTGGTTTCTCAAAGTTGTTTTGATTAGTATTTCTCTGATGGCTAAAGATGCTGAGGCACTTTTTCAAGTACCTTTCAGCCATTTTTAGTTCTGCTGAGAATTCCCTTTTTAGATATGAACCCCATATTTTAATTGGGTTATTCAGTGTTTTGGACTCTAGTTTTTTAAGTTATAGTAGAATTCTGTAGTTCTTGAGTTCTCTATATATTTTAGAGATCAATCCTCTGTCACTTGTAGGGTTGGTGAAAATCTTTTCCCATTCTGTAGGCTGTTGTTTTGTCTTATTGACTATGTCCTTGGCCTTACAGAAGCTTCTCAGTTTCAGGAGGTCCCACTTACTGATTGTTGTTCTTAGTGTCTGTGCCACTGGTGTTATATTTAGAAAGTGGTCACCCGTGTCAATGCACTGGAGGGTATTTCCCACTTTCTTTTCTATCAAGTTCAGAGTGGCTGGGTTTATGTTGAGGTCTTTGATCCACTTGGATTTAAGTTTTGTACAAGGTGATAGGTTTGGATCTATTTTTCTTTTTCTTTCTTTTTTTTTTTTTTAAAAAAAAAACTTTATTTATTTATTTATTTGCCTTGTTGTTTGCCTGGAACTGGAACTACAGACAGGTATGAGCTGCCATGTGGGTGCTGGGAATCGAACCCGGGTCCTCCGGAAGAGCAGACGGTGCTCTTAACCGCTGAGCCATCTCTCCAGCCCCCTATTTTTATTTTTCTACACACTACCATTGAGTTGTGCCAACACCATTTGTTGAAGACACTATCTTTCTTCCATTGAATATTTTTGGCTTCTTTGTCAAAAATCAAGTGTTCATAGGTGTGTAGATTAATGTCTGGGTCTTCAATTCTATTGATCCACAAGTCTGTTTTTATGCCAGTACCAAGCTTTTTTTTTTTTTTTTTTTTTACTGAGGCTCTATAGTATAATTTAAGTTAGGAATGGTGATGCCTCCTGAGGTTCTTTTGTTGAGCATAGTTCTTTCAAGGTTTGTAAAAAATTGTGTTGGTATTTTGATAGGAATTGCATTGAATCTGTAGATTGTTTTGGTAGGATTGCCATTTTCACTATGTTGATCCTACCTATCCAGAAGCATGGGAGATCTTTCCATTTTCTTATATCCTCTTCAGTTTCTTTCTTCAGAGATTTAAAATTTTTGTCAAACAGATCTGATACTGCTTTGGTTATAGTTACACCAAGGTATTAATGTTATTTGCAGCTATTATAAAAGGTGATGTTTCCCTTATTTCTTTTTCAGGCCTTTTATTTGTAGTGTATAGGAGGACTATGGATTTCTTTGAGTTAATCTTGTATCCTGCTACATTGCTGGAGGTGTTTATCAGCTGTAGAAATCCCCTGGTAGGATTTTGTGGGTCACTTATGTATACAATCATGTCATCTGCAAATAAAGATATTTTGACCTCTTCCTTCCCAATTGTATCCACCTAATTTCCTTTCATTCTCTTATTGCTTTATCTAAAACTTCAAGAACTATGTTGAATAAATAAGGAGAGAGGAGACAGCCTTGTCTAGTTCCTGATTTTAGTGGGACTGCTTTGGGTTTTTCTCCATTTAGTTTGATGTTGGATGCTGGCTTTTTGTAAATCACCTTTATTGTATTTAGGTATTTTCCCTATATTCCTGATCTCTCCAGGACTTTTATCATGAAGGCATGTTGGATTTTGTCAAAGACATTTTTCAGCATCTAAGGAAATGATCATGTGGTTTTTTTTCCCTTCAATTTGTTTATGTGATGGATGACATTTACAGTTTTCTGTATGTTGAACCATCCCTCCATTTCTGGGATGAAGCCTTCTTGATCATGGTGAATAACATTTTTTATATGTTGTTGGATTCGGTGTGCCAGAATTTTGTTGAAAATTTTTGCATCAATGTTCATGAGGGAAATTGGTCTGTAATCCTCTTTCTTTTGTGTCTTTGAGTGGCTTGAGTATGAGGATTATTGTGGCCTCATGAAAAGAGTTTGGCAATGTACCTTTGGTTTCTGCTGTATGGAACAGTTTGAGGAGTATTGGTTTTAGCTCTTCTTTGAATGTCTGGTAGAACTCTGCACTGAAACCATCTCAACCTGGGCTTTTTTTTTTTTTTTAATTTGGAAGACTTTTAATGACAGCTTCAATTTTCTTTGGTGTTATAGGACTGTTTAGGTCTTTAATCTGATCTTGATTTAATTTTGGTAATTGGTACCTGTCCAGAAAGCTGTCCATTCCTTCTAGGTTCTCCATTTTTGTGGAGTATAGATTTTTAAAGTATGACCTGATAATTCTGTGAATTTCCTGGGGGTGTGTTGTTATGTCCCCCTTTTCATTTCTGATTTTTTTGATTTGGATACTCTCTCTGTGTTTTTTTGGTTAGTTTGGATAAGAGTTTATCTATCTTGTTAAATTTCTCAAAGAACCAACTCTTTAATTCATTGATTTTCTGTATTGTTCTTTTTCTTTCAATTGCATTGATTCCAGCTCTAAGTTTGATTATCTCTTGCCATCTATTCCTTCTAGGTGAGTTTGCTTCTAATTGTTCTAGGACCCTCAGCTGTGCTGACAGTTCTCTTGCATGGGATTTCTCTAGTCTTTTCTTATAGGCATCTAGTGCTATGAATTTTTCCCTTAAGACTGCTTTCACTGTATTCCATAAGTTTGGGTATGCCGTGGATTCATTTTCATTAAATTCTAGAAAATCTTTGATTTCTTTCTTAATTTCTTCCTTGACCTAGAGGTGGTTCAGTTGAATGATGTTTAGTTTCCATGAGTTAGTAGGCTTTCTGTGATTCTTGATGTTGTTGAACTCTAACTTTAGACCCTGTTCATCTGAAATGGTACAAGGTGTTATACACATTTTTTTGGTACATCTTGATATTTGCTTTATGACCTAGTATGTGGTTAGTTTTAGAGAAAGTTCCATGGGGTGCTGAGAAATATGTATATTCCTTTTTGTTTGGGTGAAGGGTTTGGTATATATCTACTAAGTCCATTTGGTTCATAACTTCTGCTAGATCCATTATTTCTCTGTTGAGTTTCTGTCTGGTTGACCTATCCAAGGGTGAAAGTGGGGTATTGAAGTCTCACTATTAGTGTGTCAGGTTTAATACGGGGTTTAAGCTTTAGAAGTGTTTCTTTTACTTATGTAGGTGTCCTTGTGTTAGGTGAGTAGATATTCAGGATTGAGATTTCATCTTGGTGAATTTTTCCTGAGATGAATAAGTAGTGACCTTCCTGGTCTCTTTTTATTGATTTTAGTTTAAAGTCTATTTTGTTAGATATTAGAATGGCCACACCAGCTTGTTTCTTGGGGCCATTTGATTGGAAAGTCTTTTCCCAACCCTTTACTTTGAGCCTGTGTCTGTCTTTAAAGTTAAGGTGCATTTCTTGTATGGAGCAGAATGATGGTTTCTGTTTCTGTATCCATCTTGTTAGGGTGTGTCTTTTCATAGGTGAATTGAGTCCATTGATATTAAGCGATATTAATGACCCACCACAAACTTACTAAGCCTCACTTTGCACAGAGGTTGTTAGCTACTGCTGTTCAGAAGGGTTGGAGTTCTTTTCCCTGTTGTGAAGGATTTTGTGTTAATTTATTCAGCTGTTATTTACTGCTTATAGCTAACAATAAACTTTTAATGCTAACCACTCTTATACCCTCATATGAACTCCTTGAATGCTTTCTATGTGCCAAACCCCATGTCAAGTTCTTCATAACTATTTTCTGGCTTCATCCTGGTAACTCTCACAGGTTAGAGGTTAGAGGCTGGTTTAGAGCAGGTCTTCTCAGACTGGCTGAGAAGGATCTAACCAATGGATTCTGGTCCTTTTGAAAGTAATGAAGTCAGTCTTGCTGTAAGATGTGGACATTACATCTTTTAAGAGCATTATCCAGGGGATTCCAATATGAAATGCAGTGTTTCTCAAACTTTAAACTTTTATGTTGTGATTTTTTTCCCTGGAGGGATGTGAACAAATGTTTCCATACATGGGGCACTGACAACAGACCAAAGGAAAGATTCCACTCAATCTTTGTAATCCAGTGTATTAACCATTGAATTTATTGGAGTTACTTACAAGAGCTTGGTGAGAAGTTTCTGACAGGAATGTGTGTGACCCCCAAACAGGTACATCACTGAAAAGTTTGATGGCTCCAGCATGGATGACAACCTCCCCATGTTGTACAGGTGGCACCCTCTCTTCAGCTAACCCTTACCTACTGAGTATTCTAGGGCTTCATGGGACTATATGCAGTTGAGAAATGCAGGAAGAAGTGGCTTTTCAGCTAAAGGTCTAATTACCCTCCCTACCTCCCCATAAGGAACATCAATAGGTCCAATCATGGGGGACAGTCACACCTGGCCTGATTAAGATGGCAATACCCTTATGTTCAAAAGACAGCATTCCATAGTGGTGCTTTAGCTGGTGAAATCCCAGATCAGCCATGAGGATCTGATAGATAGTTTGTGATTACTTAGTCTGGGACTGACTGGGAAAATGATTTTCTAGCAAGCCCCAGATTGGACTTTTTGGACCAAGGGCCCTGAGTAGGACTTCCAGTCTTCCCTGCCCAATGGATACCTACCAATCTGTGACCAGTCCTGATGCCCAACTCTTATTCTAGACATTGGCTTAACTGGTGTGTGTTGTAACCTAGACTTTGGGCTTAGAAGAGTCTCCCAGATGACAGACAGCAGAGTTTGGGAGATGGTGACTTAGAAGAGTAAGCTAATTGGCCTGTCTGTGATCATCTGGGAACATGGGTGTAGTCTTCCCTGAGCCATTACTCCATAGCATCGCCCTTATACCATAGATGACCAGACCATGTCACATCTGACTACCAGGATATATTTGTAACATAGTCCTATAGTTATTTGGTTTCTAAATCCTTAAAGATCACCTTGTTACTCTGGGTCATCCCTTCAGTTTGCAACCCTGTAGTGTTGGCTGCCTCCAGGGGGTCATGGAGGCTGAGAACATCCCTGATTTGAAATCTAATCTGAAATGACCCCAGAAGTGACAGTTTTTGAGAACCAATATGATGCCACAAGTGGAAAATTCTACATCTGACTATGTATGATGGATTATAGTTAAAATGCAGGTGCATTTAAAATATTATATAAAGTCACCTTTGGAGTCAGTGCCTAAAGCACATAAGGAACATAAATGAATGCCATGTCTAGACTTGGGTCTCATCCAAAGATAGCCAGTTAAAGAACACCTATACTGAAATATTTTTAAAAAATCTGAAACCTTAACTACTTGGTTACAAGCTGCCTTTGTTGCTTTACTATTGCTGTGAAGAGACACAATGACCAAGGCAACCTGTAGAAGAAAAAACTTAATTTGGAGATTCATGACCATCATGGTGAGAAACATGGAACCAGACAGATATGGTGCAATAGCAGTCGCCGAGAGCTTACATGTTGATCAATAACAATGAGAGGGGGAGAGAGAGAGAGAGAGAGAGAGAGAGAGAGAGAGAGAGAACCAACCTCAAATCTGACCTCAAATGACACACCTCCTCTTACAAGGCTATCAACTTGGAAGCCAGCATGCAAACATACGAGCTCATGGAAGCCATGGATCATTTTAACTAGCATACAAGCATTTTGAAGAAGGAAAACTCACTTGTGCTGAAAAATATAAGTGGGAAATAGGGGAGCTGGCTACCACATAGTGTGCGGTGGCTCAGGACAGCGGGGAAGACAGCAGCTGTAGACGACATCTCCTACTTAGGTCAGCGCAGAGGATACCAGGTGCTAAAATAGAAGCATTGCTGTTATTTGACAAGGGTTAGGTGCTTGCCATCCTAGATATTGAAACCCACTATGTATTTTATGAATGAGCAAGAACCCTGATGACGAGTATTCCTGAGGTATTTGATGTCATGTCTTCTGTTTGCTCCTAAAATGTTATATTTTAGTTTGCATGACATACTTACGTTTTAGCTTTAGGCTGAACACTAAGCTATAGGCTTTTTATCTTTATAGCTCTGTGCACTCTTGTTGAAGAAATGATTAGAATAAGAGATGAGGTGGAAAAGGCGCTGAGAATGGAATGCCCTCTCCAGGCATTCTACAGGGTGCCTCTAGATAATATTTGTTACTGTGACTCAAGAAATGGTCAGATGTGGAACTGTTCCTCCCGGAGAACACAGGCTGTGAGTCCTGTGAGCTCCTGGCTGAAATGCACCTGCCAACCATGCAGTCAGCACACAAGCTTGTATGTGTGTCTGGGTAAAGACACCTTATATAGTATACATTGATTCTTCACATTGAATTGGTGGTAAACAGACTAACTCATGCCCAAAGAAGCTTATCTACAAGTTTGTTCTTTTTTCCTTCCTTCCTTCCTTCCTTCCTCCCCATCCCCTCCCCCTCTTCTCTTCCTTCTCACCTTTTTCCTTCCCTCTCCTTCCCTCCCCTCCTCTCCCCTCCCCTCT
Source organism: Sigmodon hispidus (assembly GCA_004025045.1). Lineage (NCBI taxonomy): Eukaryota > Metazoa > Chordata > Mammalia > Rodentia > Cricetidae > Sigmodon > Sigmodon hispidus. The sequence continues at coordinate 10,051 of PVIH01013637.1, read as the reverse complement.
CCTTTCCTTTCTTCCTCTCTCTCTCTCTCTCTCTCTCTCTCTCTCTCTCTCTCTCTCTCTCTCTCTCTGCCTGCTAGAGAGATGGTTCAGCAGTTAAGAGTCCATATTGCTTTTCTAAAGACTCTGAGTTTTGTTCCCAGCATCCACACAGGGCAGCTTGCAACCTCCTGTAAATCCTGCTCCGGGTATGGGATGCCCTCCTCTGGACTCTATGGGCACTACACTCAATGATGTACACAGAATTTAACACTCAAGTTAGCACACACAGTGATGGCTTCAGGGTGGTCTCCCTGAACCAGTCCCCAGACCTTGTTCTTATTTACCCCCCTCCCCCCGGTTCCTTTCCATGTCACCCCAACAGCTATTTCTATCTTCTTAGGAACGAGAGCCAGTGCTTACACATCAAGACTATAAACAAAACCCCCAAATCTGAGAAACGTCTTTAAGGGAACAAAAGGATGAGGTTTATGATGTGAGGTCTGAGCTAGGAGTCTAGGCAGCGACCTGCTCAGCCTCATCTTGGGAGTGTGCCTGTTGTACTGCACAGAACTATTTATTTACTTACCTGTTTTAAGTATGCCCGCAATGGCCACAGCAGCTTTGTGATTCAGGGGCATATTCAGGGGCTTTATTGCTGTGAAGAGACATTATAATGACAACCCTTATAAGGAAAACATTTAATTGAGGCTTGTTTATATTTTCAGAGGTTCAGTCCATTATCCTCCATGGCAGGGTGCATGGCGGCATGCTGGCACATGTGGTGCTGGAGCTGAGACAGCTACTGAGTGTCACACTGTCACACTGAGGGAAGCTTGAGAAGAAGGCCTCACAGCCTGCCCATACTGACACACTTCCCCCAACAAGGCCACTCCCTTTGGGGGCCATTTTCTTTCATACCACCATATTCCCTGCCCTCAAAGGCTTATAGCCATATTATAACCAAAATCCATTCACTCCAACTTCCAAAGTCCCCATAGCCTGTAACAGTTCCAAACTTGTTTCAAAGCCCAAAGTCTCTACTGAGATGCATGGCAACTCTTTATCTGTAATCAACTGTAAAAATCAAATCAAAAAGCAGATCACATACTTCCAACATATAATGGCACAGGATATGCATTGCCATTCCAAAATGTAGGAAAGGGAGCAGAATGAGGAAATGCTGGACCAAACCAAGATCAAATTAGCTGGGAAAACTCCAAACTCTGCATCTTCATGTCTGATGTCAAAATGCTCTTCACATCACCAACTCCATCCAGCTTTGTTGACTGCATCTCACCTCTTTCTCTTGGGTTGGTTTCACTCCCTGTTAGCAGCTCTCTTCAGCAGGAATTCCAGGACTCTGGTATCTCTAACATCTTGGATAATTACAAAATTCCAACCATCCTGTATCTGGGATCTACTCAGGATCTTCTGGGCTCCTCCGAAGGGCTTTGGTCACTTCTCTGGCTCTGCCCTCTGCTTGTCTTCTAGGCTCTGGCTGACTCCACTCCACTGCTGCTGTCCTTGGTGGTCATCCCATGGTACTGGCATCTTTAGAACACTGGGGTCCTCTGCTGCAACTGGGCTGCACTTTCACCAATAGCCTCTCATAGGCTCTCTTCATGGTGTCAAGCCTCAACTTCTTTGCTTTGCATGATCCCTTCCATCCTGGGCCTTTAACTGCCACTGAGGCTGCACTTTCACCAATGGGCTTTTACTGGCCTCTCACAGTGCCAAATCTCAACTGCTCTCCACGATTCCTTCAAAACCAGTACCACTCCGGTGACCCTTACACATTACCAAGTGTGGCTGCCAGCACGAGGTACAGCTTTGGCTGCCTCCGAAACACAGCCTCTCTGCACTCTCAGGAAACACTTCCCAGAAGATGTCACCAGGGATACTGGTCTCTTCTTAATTACTGCTAATTTCTTAGCTCCCAATGACCATCATCAAGATCCCCAGCAAAGCAAACTTTTGCTTTAGTAGTTGTGGTATTTTGTAAATTCCAGCTGATTCTTTGGCTCCAGCTAACCAGAACCACTGGATCTTTACTTCTTTTTTCTCCCCTAACCTCTAAGCCCTGCACCTCATGGTCAAAGCTGCCAAGTTCTGCTGCTTACTGGAGCTGGGACAGGGCCCCTTGTTCAACACATCTTCACCAACTTTCTATTTTCTTTTGCTGCTTAAGCTTGGCTGTCTTTGAACTTAATCTTTAGATCAGGCTGGCCTCACATGAGAGATTCTCCAGCCTCTACATACCCAGTGCTAGGATTAAAGGTCTGCACCACCACACACACTTAGCTCCATTCACCTTTCTGGTGCCTCTCTTTGCCTTACTCAGGTTGCTGCTCCATTTCATTATATATCTTCATTAGTGTTACCACTAATGTACACATGACAGAGTCTATAGTAGGCTGTTTTGAGATTCCTTCTGCCAATGAATTTAATCCAAAACTTGGCTTTAATGTAGTCTGATTTTTCTCTGTCCCACCCTGCCAATGCCACCCACAGACAGATGCCACCCAGGAAAACACTGCTACTAAGAAGCCATGCTTGACTCTGTTCCCGTTTTTGTCTGTAAGAACAGAAACCTTAAATCAGTCATATCAGCTTGTGCTTGTACCGAGGCTCCTGAGAGACTGCAGGAACCCTCCATGCTGCAGATCAAGCCTGGACACCCACCGCTCTGTACCACGGCTTACCTGAGAGACACAACTAGGAAGCTGTTATTGGCTGTGTCTGTGTTCTAGAACATGTTTTCCGCTTTCTCAGGTGTTATGTGAATGTACATGCACCAGGTTGGAGCCATTTGTAGTCAGATTTTTCTCTGTCCCACCCAGCTGATCCTGCAGCTCCCTATGACATAATTAATGCAGAAGCTTAATATTATAGTAACTGCTCAGGCATATTACTAACTAGTTCTTATACTTAAATTAACCCATGATTCTTATCTACGTTTAGTCACGTGGCTTGGTACCTTTGCTTCAGTGCATCGTTCTCACTTGCTTCCTCTGTGTCTGGTGGGCATCTGCTGCTCTGTGTTTCCTCTTCCCTGAATTATTCTAGTCTGGCCACCTGCCTATACTTCCTGCCTGTCTTTTGGCCAATCAGTGTTTATTAAACCAATACAAGTAACAAATCTTTACAGTATACAAGAGCATTATCCCATCCTTTAGCTTCAGGCAGACTCTTTGGACAAGGGCAACAGGCAGCCACTTCCTTCACCAAAATATCATAAGGATGATTTCTAGGCAACATACTAAACTTCTTCCCTGGAGCCTCTTGAGCTAGCTACTGACATTTCAAATCATTATCAACACCGCTGTCTTCCATGCTCTTACTAGTATAGCCCATTAAGCAGTGCTTTCCTAACTCAAAGCACCAAGGTCCACATTACTCCAAACAAAAGCATGATCAGGCCTATCACAACAATACTGAATTTGTGATACCAACTTCTGTCTTAGTTACGGTTCTATTGCTGTGAAGAGACTCCATGACTATGACAATTCTTATAAAGGAAATGTGTAATTGAGGGTGGCTCACTTACAGTTTCAGAGGTTCAGTCCATTATGGTCATGAAGGAGAGCATGGCAGCATGCAAGCAGATGTGGTGCTGGAGCTACATTTTGCAGGCAACAGGAAGTCAGCTGACTGAGACACTGAGTGAAGCTTGAATAAAAGACCTCAAAGCCCACCCCACAGTGACATACTTCCTCCAGCAAGGCCACACCTCCTCCAGCAAGACCACACCTCCTCCAGCAAGGCCACACTTCCTCCAGCAAGGCCACACCTCCTCCAGCAAGGCCACACCTCCTCCAGCAAGGCCACACCTCCTCCAGCAAGGCCACACCTCCTCCATCAAGGCCACACCTCCTCCAGCAAGGTCACACTCCCTCCAGCAAGGCCACACCTCCTCCAGCAAGGCCACACCTCCTCCAGCAAGGCCACACCTCCTCCAGCAAGGCCACACCTCCTCCAACAAGGCTACCCCCTAATAGTGTCACTCCCTTTGGGGGCTATTTTTTTTTAAACCACCACAGACTATAGGTATATTTAGGTTAGTAGTTGTCTAGGGATAGGATAAACTAGTCTTTGCTGACCCCACCCCAGAGTGGACCAGTGAGGTCTTAGAATTTACATTTTTGAAAAGGTTCCTGGTGATGCTGACCAGCAACTGAAGCTGTGTGCTCCAGAGGGGCCTGAATGTAAGAATTATTTCTTATTCTAGATGGATTCTGAGACAATTACTAGTATGCAACATTTAGTGTTCATATCACACATGCATTTGCTGAATATGTCAATATGTAAAGGGTGCTAATTAAAAATATTATTGTCTGTGTGAATGTAGGTCAGAGGACAACTTTGCAGAGCTGGTTCTTGCCTTCTATCTTCAGTGGGTTCTGGGGATTGAACTCAGGTCCTTGTTGCTGGGTAGCAAGCTCCTTTGTTTTCTGAGCCCTCTTGCCAGCCCTCCATGTTTTTATATCATTTGCTTTTAGGAACTCCTATGTGCGGTTGAGGCATTTATGCACCAATACTTGGGTAACAAGCACCAGCATCCCCATAGACACGGAGGAGGAGAGGCCCGTCATGCTGAAAGTAAGTGGGGCTGGGGCTGGTGTGTCCACTAGTTACTGTCTTTGCAGGACTGAGTGTGATGTCTTTGCAGGCATTAGAATGGATTGCAGCTGATTTTGTGGGAGTGAATGTCTGCCTGTTGCTTAGGTCTCTGTCCTGGGTGGCTACAGCAGGGCTATAGCTCAGGAGGGTGGGATGCAGATATCAGGGGCATCTTATCTACTTGGAAGTATTTGAGACAGAGGGATGGCATATGAGAGAAACACTCTTTGGGAGTGCTTCAAGAACAGGACAGAAAATGGGCATGGAAAGCCATCTTGTTCCTGATAGTGGATAGTGTTTTCTGGATTTCTCTGTCTTGTCCATACCTACTCAGTGTATCTGCGTTCTGAGGATCATGTTCTCTAGAGACCATGGGGTTATTTAATGGAAACATATATTGTAGATTGGAACCTGCCAGACTAAGGAAGACAAAGAAGCCTTTGCCATTGTGTGTGTCCCCCTATCTGAGGTCCGAGACTTGGACTTTGCCAATGATGCCAACAAAGTGCTGGCAACCACGGTTCAGAAGCTGGAGAATGGCAGCATCACTCAGAATGAGAGGAGGTGAGTGGATTTTAAACATGACATCAAATCATTAAGAGTCAAATATGACCTGGGTGTGGGGGTGCAGGCTTGTGATTCTAGCACTCAGGAGGCAGAGGCTGGAGGATCAGGAGCTTAAGGCCAGCCTGGGCTACCTGAGACCTCAAAATAATAATAAAAAAATCCCTAAACTCCAAAATAAGAACAGAAGCAGCAGCGACAGCCCCCCCCCACACAATTGTCAGTTCTTATGGTAAACCAGATGACTCTAACAGAATGTCTAGAATATTCTTCATATCATCAGCAGCTTGGTTTCTGATGATGGTTCTGCAGTGAGGAATGCTTGCCAGCACCCACATTGATGGCTCATAGCTACCTTTAATTCTAGGTCCAAGGGACTGGTGCCGTCCTCTGGCCTCCACAGGCACTGCACTCACATGCACATATACATATACAGATAAGCACATAAATTAAAATTAAAAAAATAATCCTCAGAATGGAATACTTACTTTTTCTATTTTATGTTGGCTTGAAAATAGATGATTTTAGTTTCTGCTCTTTTTTGAAAGATTTTTAAAGATTTACACAGGACCTTACTTGGTTGTACAGTTTTATATTTTCTGGATTCATGACATATTTCTCAGCTCTGATACCACAGACCAATCAAACATGTAATATCAGAAAAAAAGTATGCTCTCTGTTTGTGTCACTCAGAGAAACTGGATCCTTGATTGTTTGTTCATTTGTTTATAAATATGTGAGAAAAAGAAGGCTATTAGTAGCTAGAAATCATTGTGTCTCCACTTTGTGCCCTAATTCTTCACATAGTACTCCAGTAGCTACTCCCATTTTGCCTAAAGGAAATGGAAGTTAAACTCCACCTGGGTAAAATTATGTAAATGTTAGTTGGAGGGTCCAGTTGAGTGCTCTCAGGACCTTAGAGCAAAGACACCCTCTCTCTTCCCCCTTGATGATCTGCTGCAGACATTTGCCGAGTCTCTGGCCCTGTGTCTTGGAGCGCTCGCCTTTAGCTGTTGTGGTGACAAGCAGCGCAGCCAAGAATGGCAAATGTAGGGATTTTGATTTTGTTTGTTTGTTTAACTCTTTAGTCTTTTACTCTTTTTTTTTTTTCTCTTTGAGTGCCTACCACCCAGCTAGCAAATAAATCACACACAGAGTCTTATTCTTACTTATGAGTGCCCAGTCTTAGTTTGGTTTATTTCTTGACAGTTTTTCTTAAATTATCTCATCTATCTTTGACTCTGGGCTTCTCCCTTCCCCTGTTTCTGCACACCTCCCTCTGTCTCCCTCCCTCTGTTTCTGCGCACCTCCCTCTGTCTCCCTTCCTCTGTCTCCCTTCCCCTGTTTCTGTGTACCTCCCTCTGTCTCCCTCCCTCTGTCTCCCTTCCTCTGTTTCTGCACACCTCCCACTGTCTCCCTCCCTCTGTTTCTGCACACCTCCCTTTCCTTCTTACTCCATGTCTTACTGTCTCTCTCGAGTCCTTCTCTTCTCCTTTTTTCATGTCTTGATCTTCCTTCCCAGATTTCTCCTGCTATTTATTCTCTTTGCTGGCCAGACCTGCCTAACCTTTCTCCTGCCTTGTTACTGGTCATTCAGTTCTTTATTTGATCAATCAGGTGTTTTAGACAGGCAGGGTAACACAGTTTCAGAGTTAAACAATTGCAACATAAAAGAATGCAACACATCTTTGCATCATTAAACAAACATTTCACAGCATAAACAAATGTAACACATCTGAAACTAATATTCCACAACAGGAAAGTCAGAACAAAGTGCTGTGGCTTACTGGTTTTATTCTCTGGCTGGACATTCTTGAACATTGGTTCAAACGAGTCCCCAGAACAGAAGGGCAGAAATGTCCAGCCTTGTAGACACCCTTAACTGAAGGCTACCCATGTTTGTCAAAGTTAAAGAATGATAAAATTGTACTATGCTCATACAATGGAATACTGTATAGCCAGGAACAGGAATGAACTATACATATGTGTAATGGTGTACCTGACTCTATCAGGTTTTGGATTGAAAAGAAAAGAAACAGGACAGATAAACCGACAATACCCTGTGAGTGTTCTGTCACTACATGCATAAGTTCTGCAGACCTTTAGACATATACCATACAATATATCTCTTAACTAAACATTGTCAGTATGCTGACAGTCGACTACTGCTCAGCATCTTCTCTGTTCCCACCACTGCTTTCCCTGTGGGAACCTGCATTTGACAACAGGGAGGATCCTTGTACATCCTCCCTGTGATGGCCAATGAGTAAAGGCCAAAAGCAGAAATATGGCTACAGATGTTTAGAGACCAGAGACAGCTTACAACAGAAATGGATTCTACTGTGCAAGTGTTTTCCTTTTGTGCCTTCTCTTAATGAATCCATTTCTATCTGTCCATCTCCTGCAGACACAGAAAGTTACACGCTTCTCTAAGAGGAAACTCTTGAATGTTTGGCCTCTCTGGGTGCTTCCTTCAGGCCACTCTTCCCCAGCTCCTGTGGGGGAGAGCTCAACCCTCCAGATACGCCTCAGGAGAGCAGTGGATCAGGATGACACTTAACCCTGTGTTTTGTTTCTTTATTTCCTGTCTTTTTTGTTCTGCACTGCTTTAGTGAAAAATAACAGTATAAGAGCATAGTCCCATAGCATTTCCTTTTTAAAAAAACGGAGTATTTAATTATGTGGGCTTTCCTTGGGTAGAATATTATTACCTCTTCTCTCTGTGCTCATACATTTGGCCTCCACCTGACTCCATCCACCAGCCACAATAAGGGGTAGTGTTGAGGGTGAGAACTCAGCCCCTCTGATGAGGTAAGTCATTGTGACCACAGGTGGGACGGCTCCCCTATGTACTTCTTGCCACTGTAGCACCGGCTTTGCCTTACTGCAGCCCACACAGGCCTCTGGATTTTTGCGGCTTTCTGCAAAGGGGACTGTTTCTATCAGTTCCTTCACAGCTTCAGTTTGCCCCTCCCCTCTTCCAGCACTCTTACATCATCCTTACTCTGCTGAGTTAGTCTTTGTTCTTGACCCATGTGGCCTTTTATATTTTTAAATACAAAATATATATCTTATCCAACTTCGCTAAATCTGACAGGAAGTCTGCTGCATGGCTTTTCTTAGGGTTATGTGGGCAGACAGCCACTCACCCCAGAAAGGGAGCCTATGTCAGAACAGAATAATGATGGAGAGCTAATAACTGCAATATGGGTGAGGGCTGACTTACAGGAGCATGCGTGACTCAAGAGGCAGCTGTCTCACCGAAGCCACCCCAGCAGGGATGATGACTCATGGTGGCTGTATTGAAAGCTCCCAGCCTCCCTCCCAGCATCCTCCACAATCCTAGAGTCCTGGCAGCAGTCTCATGAATTTTGCAGGTCTCAGCTTCCCAGACATGTGAGGTTTTGTTTTACTTTCTCAGTTTCATAAGCCCCTTCTTCCCTCCAGGGTAGAATGTTTGAATTTGGAAGCACTGCTTTAAACTAAGTCACAGAGAAAATCATTTATGAGAAGAAAATTAGTAGAACTGCATGAGCTATGGGGCAATAACCAGCCAATATAGAATAGAACCGGAGTTTGAGGTTAGCTGACAACAACCAACAGGTAGTTTTGTTGTTGTTTGTTTTGTTTTTATTGACACATTAGTAAGCAAGTGAACCGGGAGCTTGGTGTCTTTGGCTAGCGGCCTCATTGTCACCAGAGGCTCATCTACACGTTAGGAATAATGCACAGTGGCCCTCCATCAAGACTTAATGTTCTTGGGCTGCAGAGATGGTTAAAAGCATTGGCTGTTCTCCCAAAGGACTGAGGTTCAGTTCCCAGCACCCACATGGCATCTCACAACCATCTGTAACTCCAGCCTCAGGGGATCTGATGCCCTCTTCTGGCCTCTTGGGGCTAAACATCCATATATGTATGTTTGGCTTATTATTATTAGTTCTACTTATTATCCCATTAACTGTTACCATTTAGTAATCTAGAGTCATAACACAACTGAGCCTTTTGTTGTTCATGTCCAAACACCTAATTTCAGTTAAGGAGTCAGCAAGAGAAAATATTTATATTTAAGAGCAGAGAATCACTGAGGCTCAGTATTACCATAGCCTGCTGATGCTGCCTGGTGTCAGGGGTTTGCTTTAGGAATAATCTTGAGACTCACAGGATTTTATTTAATAACCACTTGCAATATTTGATTAGATTGAAATTGTGGGGAGGGTGAGAGGAACTAGACAGGAAATATTGCCAAAATTAAGTAGCAACTGCATTAACTATTACATTTTGTTGACTAAATATGCTTTTCTTAAAAATAGTTTAGCTTTCTTAGTGTCTCAGTTCTCAGACTTAATTTTGAAGAGCCCAGAATTGTCACAATCTTTTCTTCCTGATAGGTTTGTAACTAAATTGTTGGAAGATCTCATCTTCTTTGTGGCTGACGTGACTAACAATGGGCAGGATGTTCTGGATGTGGTCATCACCAAGCCAAACCGGGAGCGGCAAAAGCTGATGAGGGAGCAAAACATCCTGGCACAGGTGAGTTGCTTCAGGAGCCAATTTGCATATTTTATGTTTTGAGTTACAATAGCAGTTATGCCTTGCTGTGTAACAAATAACACCTAGACACTTACTTCAGTTTCTATGAGTTTTAAATGCGAGAGCAGTGTCTGTGGGTGGTTCTTGCTCAGGGGCATTCTCAGAGGGTCTGTCAAGGTGTTAGGTCAAGAGTGGACTGAGAGGAGAGATTCACTTCCTAGATGGCTGATAGAGTTGCATAAGTTGGAGCATTTCCTTCAGTGATGGTTGGTGTTAGATTCTGGTGATGGTTGGTGTTAGATTCTGGTGATGGTTGGTGTTAGATTCTGGTGATGGTTGGTGTTAGCTTCTGGTGATG
>PVIH01013636.1:0-57506 GCA_004025045.1 Sigmodon hispidus | reverse complement strand
TTAGACTGGGCCTCCCTGCTACACCAGCCCTGAGGTAAATGTGCTTGGAGGAGACACTGGCCTGGCCCCACCCCACCCTCTCTCTTGGACTCCATCAGTGTGTTCTGTCATCCAGGCTTGGCTGGATGCTGAGGGGTGAACTGGCAGGCACCCTAAGCAAACAAGAGCAGTTGGAAAGGAAGGAGGCCCCAGGGGTGGGAAGATGGACCTGGATCCCCCCCACACACCACAGGAGGGCTGCCGGGCATGTATGAAGGCCTCCACGCCAGGAGTCCTGACCCCGGTGAGCATGGAGAATGTTGGGAGGAACAGGCCTTCATGCCACGCTCTGCGCGCTCGGGTCACAGCTGCTTGTGTAAACTAAGGCTCAGTTTTGCAACCTACCAGCTGTGTGACTTGAGGCAAATTGCTTTAACCTCCCTGCTCCTCCATTTCTGTATCTACAAAGAGGTGAAATGGCCCAACCTCCAGGTTTTCTAAAACCCCAGATGAAGATATCAGAGTTCGCCATATGAACACATCGGAGACAATCCTGCCTTGCCATGGATGACCCTCAATAGGACCCAGCACTTCAAACCCGTGCAAACAGCTCCACTTCTCTAGGCTTTATAGAAACTTTGTATTCTAAGTGGACAATGGACCGTGTGTGTGTGTGTGTGTGTGTGTGTGTGTGTGTGTGTGTGTGTGTGTGTCTGTCTGTCTGTCTGTCTGTCTGTCTGTCTGTCTGTCTATCTGTCTGTCTGTCTGCACTTGCGCATGGAGGCCAGAGGCCAATGTCAGGTTTCTTCCTCAATGGCTCTCCAGCTTATGTTTTGAGCTGGGGTCTCTCACTGAACCCACCGATTTCCCTAGACTGGCTGACCCCACAGTCCATGTGTCTTACATGCTCAGCCTCATCCTCTGGAGCTAGAATTGTGAACATGGGTGTTATGTGTCCAGCTTCTATGTGTGGGTTAAGGATCCAAACTCAAGTCCTAGGCTTGTGTGGCAGGCATTTTTCTAGCAGAGTCATCGCCCTGACAGTGGCTGTGCTTCTGGATCACAAGGAACAAGCAATGAATAACAAGTGTTTATACGCGTGTGTGCGGTGGGGCGTGGAGGGGAGATAAGAGAAGGGGGTACAAGTCAGCTGAGCTATGTACAGCAGAGCTAGCTGGGGCAGCTTGGTCCCTCTTTGTTAGGGGTGAGCAGTCCCGCAGGGAGTCAGAGTTGGCGGCCTTGACTTTCCCAGAAGCCTCTTGCTGTGAGTTTGCTCCTGCCCTAGAGCACCCAGAACACTGGCAGGTGCAGAAATGTCTGTTCACAGCCTGGTTGCCACCTGCATAAACATCTGCCTAAGACTCACAGAGGCAGAAGCATCTAGCACACCTAGGAAGGCCTCAGAGAGGTGATGGGTTTCGAAAGCCCTGTAGGAGTCCTCCATGTGAGGCCAACAGGAAGAGACAATGAGAGCAGGTCCCGCCCAGCCCATCCTTTCCGTCTTGACCACCTCTGCTTTTCAGGGGAGTTTCCCAGAGTCCTTTGCCAGCTGTCTCTGGTAAGGGTCTGTCAGCAGGCAACACAAAGGAGGATTAGCCTGACCAGCCTGCCTCTGTGGTAATCCCTCCATGTGAAATAGCCCTTGCCACCCCTGGGCTTCCAGATTCCTGAGTCTTCAGTGTCTTCCAAGTCTTTCAGAACCCTTCTCCATGGGAAACACAGTTCGTGTGTGTGTGTGTGTGTGTGTGTGTGTGTGTGTGTGTGTGTGTGTATGTGTGTCCCCATGTGGGGATTAGAAGACAGTTTTCAGGAGTCCGTTCTCTCCTTCCGCCCTGTGGGTCCAGTCACTGGGCTAGGTGGTCGGTTCCTTTACCTGTTGAGCCGGCCCTGTTTCTGTCCTCTAGTGCATCACTTACCAAGGCAGTGCCCAAGCCACCCCAGTCAGCACAGTGTTCAGGGATCACGTGGACTTGGCACCAATGAAGGATGCTGTTGGGGTTATTTTGCATTTTGTATGTGTGTGCATGTTCGTGTAGATGTGCATGTGTCTCTGTGTGTATTGTGTGTTTGCATCTATGTGTACCGAATGACAATCCTCAGGGGTCATTTCTCAGACACTGTTCATCTTGGTTTTGAGATAGTCTCTAATAGGCCTGGAGCTCACCAAGTAGAAAAAACTGTTTAGCCAATGAATTGGGATTGTATTCTAGAACTGGGATTACAGATGAACACTACTACACTGTGGCTTGTTACACAACCACAGGTGACCTTCGTGTTAAACCAACAGATGAGGAAAGACAGAGAAGAATATTCCAGGCAGGGAACAGCACACAGAAACTAAGAATTCATGAGCAGGAAGGACACTGGGAGACACAGGAAGTTCCTGGCTCTGGTAGTCGGAGGGGCGTCTGTGGGTAGAGCCTTGAGTACCAGGAGAGTGTGGTGTTGGGTTAAGGCTTGGGTGAGGAGGCAGGGAGCGGGCACAGATGTGAGTGAGCCTCTCTACCCACCCCCCTCAGAAGCTCCTGAAGGATAAGGGCAGACCTTGTTTGAATGTGAAAAATAGACCTTTATTTCAGTGCTCACACATGCTTCTAAAGCATGCCTACTGCCTGCTTGGAACCCAAAGCTTGCACAAGCCAACAGAAGCAGAGCTATGTGGAAAAGGGGCAGATACATGGCTCATGGTGCAATTCTCTGTGGAAAGCAGAACGTGTCAAAGGCATCAGTGTGATTCTTTCCAAGCTCTTCTCTGGGATTTCAGGAGGTCCCAGAACCTCTGACCTTATCACCCAGAGACCCCGGCCACCTCTGAAGTCTTCCAGCTTGAGGGCCCAGCCTTAAAGAGGTAGTAGGGGATGGTGACCCATAGGCTTTCATGCTTTTTTGTAGACAAATGCTGTGTCTGGGGGTGCTGGTGAGGAGGAAGGGCCGGTGGAAACGTGGCTCTGATGGGAAGTGATCAGCATGGACAGTTTAGGTTCCTTCTGTGAGGCCTCCACTAGATACTATATAGGCAGTTTATGAGTGGTCCTGGAACTGCATCTGAGGGGCCCGGGCATAGGTTGGTCCACTCCTTCCCAGAGTGCCCTGGGCCTGGGTGGCAGGTTTCAGCTACATAGAGCCAAGAGCCTTTGGAGGTGGGAATGCCAATTATTGCTTTGGTATGGGAGCATCAAGCCCAGAAGAGGAGAGTGAAGTGTGGCCACCTTGGAGCTCAGACCTAGGCTCTGACTCCCAGCTCCCCAGCCTCACCTCACCTCCTCATCCCAACCGTGTCCTTCCAGATTGGTCCCATATGGCCTCTCTGACTCTCTCAGGTCAGGGCTGATGTCACAGATGGAGTCAGATGGCATGGGCCCTGTTTCCAGGCTCAGTTTCCACCCTACAGTTTCTCGTGGACATTAAATGGGCTGTGGCTCTGTGAGAACTTGAGGTGCCTAGCATGTAGGTCCCCTTCACAGGGGAGGTGGATGGGAGACCGATGGCCAGGGAAGCTGGGTTCCTTCATTAAGCCAGTGGGTTCATCATCCCTTTGTTCTTGCTCTGGGGCTCTAGGGACAGTTCAGACAATACAGGATGCTGGCAATGGCTCTCTTCTTGCCCTAGCTCTGGTCTGCCAAGGACAGGGTGCCCACTGTGTTGGTACATTCCTCATAGCTAAGAGGACAGATGGGAACTGCACCAGAGGAACAGAATGGACCGGAAGTACATTTCCTTCCAAAGAGCCCCCAGGCAGCCATATTAGCCTGAAGGGGTGGAGTTGCTCATTATCTCGGGATAAAGACCAGTTGGAGTTGAGGGTTGGCAGCAGGTGAGGTGGAGCTGGGTGAAGGGGTCCCTTAGGCTGGGCCGATTATGACGTTCCGGTAACCCTTCACAGACTTCAGCTTGTCACACTGGAAGTTCACCACCAGTTTATGGAGGCCAACTTCAGTCGGGAACAGGTCGATCCGCACCTTGAGCACTTCTCCGGCTGGCACAGGGTCTGAGCTGAAGAGAACAACAGTGAGGAGTCAGCTCGGGCTGCCATGGGGAGTACGGAGCCCCAGATGCCATGTGAAGCATGGGGCATCGTGAAGTCACACAGGGACTTGGGCCAGGGCTTCAGAGAAGGAGGATTAAGGCCAGTATTTGATGTGGGATGTCTTTCTGTACACAGCAAATATGTTTTATTACCATTTGTTAATAAGTTGTTTTGGCCTAAGGAAAGGCAGCTTAGAGGAAAAATCCATGCTAAGATAGAGACAAAGGAGGGCAGAGTCAGAGAGAGTGAGAGAAAGCGAGAGAGAGAGAGAGAGAGAGAGAGAGAGAGAGAGAGAGAGAGAGAGAAAGAGAGAGAGAGAGAGCAAGCTGCCACCCAGAAAGCAAAATGTAATGGGACACAGGTAAAGCCACGGAGCTATGTGACAATACACAGATTAATAAAAATGGGTTAAGTTGTAAGAGATTAAGTTGTAATGCACCTAAGCCATAAGCCAAACAGTTTGTAGTTAATATAAGCCTTTGTGTGATTATCTGGGACTAAGCGGCTGTGGGACTGCAGGTCTGGACCTTGGGGCTAGGCTAGGCCAGAAACTTCTGGCTACAGGTATTACTGATGGATCCTGCTCGTGGCCTCTGCAGGGTTTACAGAGTTGGGCCTCCTAGAGTGGTGTGTGTGTATGTGTGTGTGTGTGTACACATTTGAGTATTACACAAGTTTAGGTGTTTATGAGACAGTAAATATATATGTTTTTGGGTGCATAAGTATGTATAGGTGTGAGGAAGAATGTTGCTTGTGGGTGGGCAACCATGTGAGGTGAGCAGATGTACTGGCAGTAGGTGGTGGGATAGGGGTAACATAGACATGCTCAGTGGCTACAAGAGAGACAATAAATTGTGTGGATTGTGCATGCACTCGTTTTAATTATGTGAGTTACATGGCATCGGAAAAGAAAAACGTGTGTTCCACACGTGTGTGAATGGATGAGGACACACCCATGCCTGTGTATGCATAGACACATATATGGGCATTTGAGTTCTGTGAGGACTCTGTGGATGTGGTTCAGGTGGGATGTGTGCTGAGTGGGAATGGCCAGCAGTTAGCAAACTGTCAGAGTTAAAAGGATGCCCGTGAGCACTTCAGCTTGGTGTCTAGGGTGGGTAGGATGTTGGTGAGCAGGAAATGAGTGAGGTGGGCTACAGGCTGGGCTAGGTTCGAGGGTCTTACCTCCTGGCTCCAGCCCCCTCCTCCTCCCTGAGACCTGAGTTCCCAGAACTTACACTTCCACAGACTTCTGTTCCTTGGTCAGGCCAGCCCCCTCCACGGTGACGATGCAGTCATACAGGGGCTCAGAAAGTGGGTTCTTCAGGGACACCTCAGCCACCAGTTTGCGGTTCTGCTTGGGCTCCCCCAGGACCTGGAAGGGGAGCAGGTGAAGGTTAGGGCAGGGAGCCAGGCCAGATGCCTACAGAATTTGTCTTAGTGTTTTCTAGCTAAAGTTGCTCCTGGCTCTGACACACCCAGAACAAATTTTGGTGCCTGTTTCCTGTCTGTAAAATGCAGGTGATGGCTGTTCCTGAGGTTTCTTTCATGGAGCTTTACTGATGCTCCCCATGACCCTGGGGGTGCATGAAGGGTCTCCTGTGTCCTGGAGTTCCAGTCTAAAAGGTCAGGACTGGAGTTTCCTGACCCTGCCCTTCTCTTCTGTGTGATACTGGGGAATTTGGACCCTCTCTGTGCCCTGTGAAAGCTGCTAGTTCTTCAGGACAGGTGAGCTATGGCATATAGCACTTGGCAGGCCCTCGTCTTTTAATGGTACCTGGATCCTAGATCCAATTCACCAACCCCAGACTCTAGGAGTCCTTCCCACAGGCTCACATAACTGGGTTCTCTTAGCTTTATGATATTTCTCTTCCATGAGGGTCCTAAGGCCCAGAAAGGCCCCAGGCTGCAGGGATATAGGTGATTGCATGGGTGCAGGCTGTCTTCTCGCCAGCCCTGGGCTTTCCTGGGGACCCATCTGCTCCTTACCCGAATCTTGATTTCGGGATTCTCCAGGTAGAGGTCTCTCTCGGCCAGCAGGTAGCTGTTGGTAGCTGGCTCCACCAGGAGACCCCGCACCTTGATGAGGTTTGATTCAGTCAGGTTCTCACTATACTTCTCATAGAGGATGCGAAGGGGGATGCTATTCTCTGTGATGGGGGAGAGGGAGGGTGGAGTGTTGTGGGAGTTGTGAGGACTGGATCCAGCCAACTGTAGAGACTGCAGACATGCACCGCCACACCTGGATAGAACCCAGAGCCTCATGCACACCAAGCAGGCTCTCTCTCACTGAGCTGCATTCCCAGTTTGTCTCTGTTCATTCTAGCTGATGAACCAGCAAATCTTCACCTTCTAGGACCTACTGATAGAACCTGCGCAGTATGGGTGCTTAAGGGGCTAGCAAGAGAGGCACCTGGCTGCTGCAGGGAGACAACAGCACTGCCCTCCAGACACCAGGCCTCTCCCAGTGTGCCCCATTTTACTTTCTTGATAACCTAAGCGTGGCTGTGTTTTGATCATCATCTAGTTTACAGGCAAGGAAACCAAGGCTTGGGCAAGTAAAATGGTATCACTATGCATCATCACACAGCTGAACATGTCACCCAGGCATCGGAATCAGATCCCCAGCATCACCTGCTCCCTGAGGGTGAACTTACTCCCCACTGGCCCATAGCCTTTGACCCATTTTACAGATGCCAGGAAGTGCTCACCAACCATTGTGCAAGCCCAGGAAGACCACCCTGTCCATTCCCTCTGTTTCTGGGGTCACTCAGCATATGCTGGCAGAACTCTGATCAGAGATGATTGCAGAGCAAGGTACACAGCTGAGGGGCTGAGGGTGGCCTTAATCTCATTTTTTCTGGCAAGAAAATGGAGGCCCTGAGGACGACTGGGGTCTGTATGATGCAGGAAGGGTTTGAAAAAGGAGCCCAGAGCTGGGATCTACTGGCTAGCACAACCCATTCGGTCTCCTCCTGCACTGAGATCCTAAGCAAATCCCTTTTGCTCCTGGGTTCCCTGGGAAATTAGAGTTCTGCAGGGCTTCCTCTGGGCTTCCTGGTACCTAGCCAACCATGGTCCTGCAGGAAGCAACTAGCCCTCTGACAACAAAGGCATCCCCTACCCTTGCTGCATTAGCAGCAATGAGTTTCACATGGCCCTCATAGTTTGCATGGTATTTTTCTATAACCTGTTTTATATATATTTTCTATAACCTTATCACCACTGCCATCATCACCATCATCACCACCACCATCATCATCATTACCATCATCTTTTGCTAAGAGATTTCTATCATTAGTTATAGCAAACTTAACACCACAAAAATACAAACCAACAAAGTCTTGCTTGGTGCACTCTGGCAGAACATTCATGTCACGGGGTCCAGGGCTAACTGATAATGAAGGAACTCAAAAGGGCTGGGTAGCCAAGGGCAAATTAGCACCGCTCAGCTCCCACAGGGACTGCTGCTCAGGTCAGCAGGAGGACTGACAAAGCAGAAGGGCAGTGGCCTGCACATTGTTGACTCAAGCAGCAGGTGCTAAAGACTTTAGAAAGCTAGGCAGTGGGGGGCTTCCCAGCTGCATCATCCCCAAAGGGACCTACTCTAGCCTGATGACATGATTGGAGAGCAAAGCCCTGTGCCCATGAGGAAAACAAAACAAAACAATAAACCTGGAATGAACAGCCCCATCATGGGGGCAAAATAGAAAGGGAAAACACTGGGCGCTAGGAGGATGTGGCCATGGCTGTTGACTTTTGCCAGGAGGGCAGGTCCTAGAGAGGTGATAATCACAGATCAGTATCCAGGCCTTGTCTTTGGGCCAAATGCTGGCTGGGAGGAGAAACTAAATGTGGTCAGTCTCAGTCCTCTCTTGGACATTATGCCCTGTTCTAGAAGGTTCCCTGGGGATGGTCACTGAACCACACTGACTGCTTTCCTGACCGACTGGTGGCTGACGGAGGAGAGAGAGCAGGGTGGAGGAAGGGGAGAGTAGCTGGCCTATGGCCAGGCTGGGACAACTGGACTCCGTTCAGCTGTCCTGGGCCTGGCTTCCTGTCCATTAGCACATGAAAGTCCCCAGATCTATCATTAAAGGGCAGTAAACATCAGCAATGCTGCCAGAGAGGGAGAAGAATCAGTCTCAAGATACAAGCCCAACAGGCCATGCTGGACTAGCTGTGCCTTCCAGCCAGAGCCCAGCACAGGGGGACCCTGCCCTGCTCGCTCTGTTCTCTGTGCTGTCCCCTCACGGATTCCTGGCAGGAAGGACAGACACCTTGGCTGAACTGTGGGTCTGGCTGGAGCTTCTGTGGCACAGTACAGGCACTCTGATACTATCTGTGGGGCAGAGGTGACTCCACAGCTGGGAGTGAGGCACCTGGTATTTATGGCTTGGCCGAGGTCCATCACTGCCTCCCTCCGGGTAGTTCATAAAAGACTCAAGTGAGTGGTATCAGCTAAAGGGCCTTAATAGGTAGACTAGTCTTTGTACAAATGGGGACCTGTGGCCTGAGTGGGAAAGAAATGTCTAGGACAACAGCAGGAGGTAATGGCAACTAAAATATGGGTATCCAGGCTACTCCATGTAGCTATGGTGATAAGGCCCTGCCCCTTATTCTTGGGATCCAGACACAGTGGTGTCGTTTGTGCTCTTCCCTGGCTATCAAGGTGGCAATGATACCCTGAGCTGATATTGCCTCCTGTCACTACAGTGGTAAGGAATGGCCCGGCCTCTCAGTCTCTCTGGGTCTCACACCGAAGCAGAAGCATGGTACCAGTTCCTGGCCACAGTGACTCCACATCTGCTCTGAGTCCCAAAGCTGTCCATCAGGTGACTGTGCTGCTGCCTCACATGATGGGGCACGGTCACCTTGCCAGTCTGTGCATTGTGCACTGTGAGGGCGGCAGAGACACGTGTCATGTGAGTCCAGCTGGCTTCAGAATGCATCTTTCAATCGCCTCAGAGCTGGGACCCCAGCCTGGAGCTAAAGGGATTTTCCAGGCCCAGGAGAGAAGAGTCAAGAGCTGGCCCCAAACACAGGCCTGTCTGCCCAGGAAAGCTAGGCTAGGGCAGCGCTGGTAAAGGGCCTGGAGTACTCTATGGTAGCACGGAGAGAAACAACGTGAGCCTCCCCATTTTAGGCAGTTCACACGGGCTTTCCATTACCATAGATGGAACAGCATTATGTGATATCCACGCTGGCCCCTATGGAGCTTGACTGTGTCCTGGCACTGTGCTAGCTCAGTGTGTGACCTCAAGGCCCAGACAATTTTCAGAGAACACTGAGGAAGGGAATTAGCTGTGACAAAGGAGCAAAAAAAAGCTTCTGGGAAAGCAGGCAGGGTCATGGGAAGATGCCATAAAATAAGACAGGCTCAAACCCCTAAAAAAAAAAAAAAAAAAAAAAAACCAGGCTTGCAATTGCCATGCTTGGAGGAGGGACAAGCAGATCCTTGGGTCTAGCTAGCCAGGAAGAGACCCTGTCATATTCAAAAAGAAAAAAAAGTGGATGGTACCGGAGGGATGAGATCCATGGTGCCTTCTGGCCTACACACACACTTAAACACCATGGAACTAAGAAAGTGTTGGGCTTAGAGTCTGGGAGGTGAGATGCACATGTGAGGTATTGGATGCTCTGGACAGGTAGAGCCTTACCAGAGAAGGGATCCAGGGTCAGATTGATGTCCTCATTGCCGCACTGGGGCCCCAGCACCCCGTTGTAGCTGACTGTGCGGGCACACAGCAGGAGATGACAATCCCGGCTCTGGGAGGTCTCATTGCCGATGTGGGCAAACACGTCAAAGTCGTTGCCCATGCTCATGCTTTCACCCACACGGATCCTCATGGCCACCCCTGTCTCCTCCTTCTCTGCCAACTTATTCAGGTGGTTGGCCCTGGTGAAGACATCCCTCTCCTCAGGCGACCCTGTAAAATAGGGAGAAGAACTCTGATCCTCCCTGCAACAAGCATCAGTGGAAGAGGAATGGGATGGGGCAAGCTGGCTTTTCAGAGTCCTGGTGACTCGGAACAGCCCCAAGGGAACCAGCTCCTCTACAATTCTGTGCTAGGAGCAGAAGTTGTATCTTAACTCTTCACAGCTGAACTCCTATACTACCCTCAAGATCCAGCCTTAAGCGACCCCGTTCCCCAAGAAAACGTCTTCCTGTACCACATTCAGAGCTGTGACAGGGCTGGTGCACATGAAGCCGGATACAACAATTTGTTTCCCCCTGGGGAGAATTGCCCTTCCCTGCTCTTCCTAATGCTGAGATCTCAGTGGAAACGGCCATTTCTTTCTCTGTGTTCCATCCACCTCTCTCGAGGGTGCCCTTTCTTTTTCTTCCTGGTACATATCTGTTTGTTTATGTGTATGAGTGTTTGTCTGCATATATGTATGTGTGCCGTATTCATGTCTGGTGCCCGTGGAGGCCAGAGGAGGGGGTTGGATTTTATGAAACTAGAATCACCAATGGTTTGAGCCCCTGTGTGGTGCAGACCTTTTGTAGGTTCTGGGGGCCGAACCATGATTCTTTGTAAGAGCAGTGAGTATTCTTAGTCACTGAGCCCCACATCTGTTTTTCTATCAGTCCATCAGTCCTGAATTTTTTGAAGGCCAGAAAAAGCATGTTTTCTTCTGTCTTCTCCTTTCCAGACAGAGTGTGTCCAGACAGTACTAATCTCAGGCAGCCTTGGACTCAGCAGGGGACAGGCCAAGACAAGGATTGGCATATTTCAGTCACTTCTGTAAGTGTCCTGGAGGCTGGCACACAGTAAGACTTGGGAAACCTCTATCATATTGAGTGGGCAGTTGGATGTGCCCAGTCAGTCTTGGAAAGCCTTTTACATACTGATTCTCCATTAGCGGGAGAAAAATGCTGCCCGCTGTGATGGGAATCAATCTGTTACTATCTAGTTTCCAGGAATGCTCCTCATGGCCTCTCTGGACTGCAAACTCTTGTGTATCAATGGTCTGTCATGCAGACATACATGTAGGCAAAACACCAATGCACATGAAGTAAAAATAAATCACAGAGAGAGAGAGAGAGAAAGAGAGAGAGAAGACCTCACTGTGTTAGTCTTGAACTCATGATTCTCCTATCTTAGCTTCCCAAGTAGTTGGGATTACAGGCATGTACCCCTGTGTCCAGCTAAGACAAAGTCTTTTGTTGAATGACTTTTCTAGACAAATCACCCTTTACTGTTGGGAGCCAATATGTTGCCAAATGTAACATACATGCATACACAAGGTTGACGTAAAACTAGCTGCTTACGGGCAAGGCTAGGTCAAAGGCTCCGAGGGTGTGGGCACCTACCTTCTGGGTACTTGTAATTGTGGGTGATGTCCTCCCGATCATCCCTGCCCACACTCTTAGTGCTGATCTTCTGCCCCACCACCAAGGAGCGGTTGATGGATTTGTGCACAGATCCGTCTTCCTGGCGGATCCAGTCCACCACATCAGCATTGACCTCGGCGAACACAAAGGCTGCATCGTACTTGGTGCTCAAATCACCCTCCTTGATGGCCCGCACTGAGACTGGGCCACAGCAGTATGTCCCTGTTTGGGATAAGAGGGAGGGATGGGCAGAGATACACAGAGGATGACACCGGACCCCTCTATGATTGCTTCACGTACGGCAGAAACTCTTGGGACCAGACACCTCTTTACCAGAGAAGCAATTTCCAGAAAGCACCTGGGATAAGCATTCAGGACACAGACTCCAGAACCCAGTGTTGGCATTCAAGTTGGAGCTTGGCCTATTATCTGTGTGACTTTGGACAAGTCAGTCACTTCTCCAAGCTGCATTTGACTATGAAGTTGCATCTGTACCCACCTAATGATGGTCCATGAACCACAGAGATCAAGTTCTCCTTATAAAGCTCCACAGCCTTTGAGAACTCAAACAGAAATGTGCCCCAAGGCATCTTAAGAACATCTGGAAGCCAGGACTCCCACCAACTGGGTACATTAAGTGGACATTAATGCCTGGGACAGCTTGGTCTCAGCTAATGTAGAATGTGAGATCTGGGTTTACAAAGGTCCAACTGCCTGACACTGTTCACAACTACAGTGTTAGTGGCTAGAGATGGATGGAGAATATTCTGGCATGTCCTGAGATGGGACATAGTCACAACAAATAAAAACTGAAGTCACAGGAATGTCACCCTGGGATGGGAACAAGGTTACAAAGAAGTCTCCTAACACTGACACCCTTCCCCCACCCCACAGTCACTGACCAGCTTCCAACAGAACCTAAGGGTCCAGTGACTTTAGAAGTAGAAAAATGACATTTTTAACTTACTAAGCTTTGGCAGCTTGTCCTCTAATGACAAAATCAAGTTACACAGCACAGGGGCACTTAAAACTGCCACCAATGAAAACCAGAGACATTCCTTATCACCTTGTAGTTGTCCCAGACAGCAGCTGTCATATACACTAGAAGAACTTGCTCCATATAGGATCAAGTGTCACTAAGCAATAAAGGTGGTTCTTCTCTAGAACTTTCTAGAATTTTGCATCACTATGCCTTGGATTCTGTGCATTTAAAAAAATATTCCATGGGGATGTTCATGTGCTTTGTCAGACCTCGCCTTAGTGCTGTCTGTCTGTCTGTCTGTCTGTCTGTCTATCTATCTGTCTGTCTGTCTGCCTCACACACACAAGCATCACATGTGGGATTTCTGGAAGCAATTGACAATGCTGCTTTGGAAAGGGGTGATGATATTGCTTTTTCTTGGTGCTTGTACAAGGAATGCTTCTTATGTCTCCAGGAACACAGGTGAAGCACTGCCACACCATTGCTGGCCCAGGATTGGTACCTTGGCCGCACCGTGCTGCGGCGCCTCCATCCCAGCTCCCCTCTGAGGAAGGCTGTCCTTACGCACCTTCACTCTTCTCCTGCGGTGTGGGGTCAATGGCCTGCCACCCCTCATAGCCTGGTTCTAGGTCTGGCCTGGTCATCCAGGACTCCACCCAGCAGTGGAAGTTCCTAGTTGGGGACAGAGGCAGAAGAGAGTTTTCTGGTCGCTTCCCACAGATCCTACTCACCATGGCCTGTGAGAGGCCAGGAAGCCCTGGAGCCACCTCCCTGGCCTCCACTGGAGCTGTCTCAGTAGAAGCTCCTTAGGGGAGACTCCTGCTCATCCTCTGACCTTCCACAATCACCGAAGCCTTTTAGGCCCCTCCAGATCTTGCTGACTAGCCGCTTCTTCCTCAGCTCTAGCTCCATTCCTGCCCTCAGTCCCCAGCTGGTCCAGGCCCCTCTCCACCCCCAAGTACCCCAGCTCCAGCTCTGGCCTATGGGGAAGGCTCAGTCCTCTTCCACTCTGAAGTTGTGAGTAGTTTGGGAAGCCAGCCAGGATCCCAACTCCCACCCCACCCCCTCCAGTTCTTCCTGCCGTCCCTTCTAGGACTGCCTGTGGTGGGTTTCTGGTCTCTCAGCCTCCACATAGCTTTCTACAGCCCAGTTCCCCTGCTCAGCGATCCAAGTCCATCCAGTTCTACTACGGTCTGTCCCGGGAAGCTTTGCAGGTCCCACAGCGCTCACCAGATCATCTCGCTCTTGCCGCTCTCCAGCTCTCCGAACTCGTTACGGTAGTACTCGATGAGCAGGTTGCTGTTCTGGTCATGGGCTGAGTAGTAGTTGGTCACCACTCTGGTAGGGATGCCGAGGCACCGCAGCACTGGAGGTTGGGCGGTGGGGAGATGAAAAAGGTCCACATTGTTGCTCAGGCTCTGGACAAAGCTGCCCCACCCAGGCCTCCATAGACCCATCTGCACCCCAGGGGACAATGGACCCACTGACCAGGTGGTGAGATTTTGTACCAGCTAATCTTGCCCGGCAGTGATACCTACCTGGCTGGTCACCCCATACCCACTATGTTCCTAAATAAAATCTTCAGCGGCTCCCTGTAGCACTGTACATCAAAGCCAGACTGCTGTTGTGGCCCCTGATTCCTGATCACCTCCTTGCATACATCATTCCAGCCACACTGACCTGCAGTACCCCTCTAGTCTGGAAGCCCTGGGAGCAAAGGGCAGATGATGAGATCAGGACTGACCGGAAGGCTAAGGACTAAGCTTAACTCTGTAGGCAACACAGAGGAGGGCAAGAATCATGAATGCCCCTCTCTACTTTAATTGTATCTGAGACAGGATCTCATGTAACCCTGGTTGGTGTAGCTATGTAGTCAAGGATGACCTTGAACTCTTGAACTTTGAATTTCTGTTCTTCCTCCTCCTGCCTCTGTCTCTTGTGTTCTGAGATTGCAGGCATGCACTGCAATACCCTTCCCATAAAAGGGACAAATCCCGGAGTGGGAAAAAGAAAGTAAATGTCTAAAAGATAAAGCCAGACAAATGTTTTCACAGTGAGTGCCAGCCATGGAATTTGTGTTTTACTTTTGTTTTGTTTGACTTGGAGTCTTTGAAGGAGGAGAGTGGCCTTTGCCCTCCATTGGCCTGTGAAAGAGCTTCCCAGATGGCCCTGGCTTCTGGCCAGGAGACACAGAGGTGTTTGGAGGGGGAGGGGCAGCCGTGACCCATACCTCTTGCCTGATTCCCGAAGCCTCAGCCTCAGCTAGTGTAAGCCCTAGATCTTGTTCCATACTCCATGTGCCCCCAGGTTTTCTGCTTGCTGTCATGGAGTCAGCACCTTTCCTGTCCCCGAGACAGTGTCCTGAGAGACCTCATCATTACAGTCTAAGGATGTGGGCTTCCCCAGAACCACACATACCTGGTTCAGGGCCAGACTGTGCCCCAAGCCAGCTGTATGACCTTGGGCAAGTCACTTCCTCTCTTTGAGCTTCCATTTCCCATTGGGGACAAGGAGCTTATAATAGCACTTGCTAGGATGTGATTCAGAGAAGGCATGGGTGTGGCAGTCTCTTCTGCCTCATGCCCAGAGCAGCATAAGGAGGCACCATGGGTCAGCCAGTATTTCACATATCCTCCAAGGGAAACGTAGGTGTGGTTGGTGCTGCTGAGGGCCAAGCACTGATAAAAAGCCCAAGGAACCATCAAGATACTTTGGGACCCTTGGATGCCCTCTTGTCTTGAGACTATGCTGATTGTCACTGTCCCAGGCCTTGGAGCTCTCTGGGATCAGTTTATCACTGTTGCCTCTATTTCTCAGGTGGGGAAATGGAGACCTGGAGATGCTGATTCTCTGGCCCAAGTCTACCTAGAGACCGGAAAATTAGTCAAAGCATTGCTCCTTTTCTCTTTACATACCAGCCTGGAAGGTGGCCACAGCCAGAAACCAAGGCACCTAGGTGGGAGGCTGGGGTATGGAATCTCTCCAGGGGACTTCAAGAGGTCTCTTAAAGGGAAGGTGTTTTGGCTCTAGAGACAAGGGTCAGGGTATGGAATCCATGGGAAGAAAAGTCAGGAAAAGGACTAATGGGTCGCTATACTCTCCAGGCCACACAGTATTGTATCGGCAGAAACAACACTGAAGTAAGGTCTCCCTGTGTCCCCATGGGCTGCTGGAGGCTGGAGACTGGTCCCAGCTTACCTGTGCAGGCTACAGCCGCAAACACCCAACACTGGCCGTACTTCACTTGTTGGCAACCATGTTCCTTCCAGCGCCGCAGGATGTCCACACTGCCAATCCAGGCCATGGGGCTGACACCATCCCCGTAATTGTTGTCCCATCGGCCCAGAAGTACACCCTGGTCATCATTGCAGTTGACCTGCAATCATCAGAGCATCATGGCAGTCAAAGCCTGGGCCCAGGTGGAGGGCAGGTCAGAAGGAGTAGGCACACAGCAAGAGATTAAAGTCAGGCCACTGGGGCTGGAGAGGCGGCTCAGCGGTTGAGAGCACTGACTGCCCTTCCAGAGGACCCGGGTTCGATTCCCAGCACCCACACAGCAGCTCACAACTGTCTGTAGTTCCAGTTGCCAGTTCCGAGCAAATAAATAAAATTTTTTTTCTTTTTTTTAATTTAAAGTCAGGCCACCCTAGGATGAAAGGTTGCAGATGCAGCGTGATGTCAGGAATAACTGTGGGATGCAGCCAAAGGCTCAAGAGACAGAGAGGAAGGCGGAATCCTAGCAAAGCCATGGCCAAGAATTTGATTCAGGGCCTGACTCTGCCCTGTCAATCCAGGGTCAGTCACAAGTAGCATGGTGTGATTTGAGTTTCCCAGATACCCACACTGGCCCCACGTATCTCTCAAACAGCCACTGCGTCCAGAATAGAATCCAACCCATAAGGCCTTGGGCAACCAAGCCCTCTTTCTGAAGCCACCCACGTCCCTTGCTCACTCTACTCCACGTTTTCCTCAGGCCCTCAGTACAAGCTGTGTGTCTTTTCCTTCTAGTCAGCTCTGGGGACCACAGCTAAGGGAGGCCCCTCAGCCCCTCCCTGTGGTGGGCCGCAGTGCCTAGCCACTCAAGTACCCTGTTCCCCCAGCACACTCATTCCCCCATTTCCACTAGTGTCTTTCTCCTCCCACCTACCCACTAGGATAGAGTATTATGGGATTCGGGACCATGCAGAGTTTAGACTCTACTCTAGTGCCTAGGACATTAGTGGCTGTTGGCCAGTATTTGCTGGGAGAATGGCTGAATGAATTGCATTGGGAACCTCGCTTTTGTAAAACTATCTAAGCTTCTTTTGCTGAGACTTATCTCTGCCCCAAGTCCTCATCACCCCCAACACAGAGCACAGCCTCATCATCCCAGAAGGGAACAGCCTGCCGCATCCTCAGCACTCACCATGCCGCTCACCACTCGGCCTACATAGATGGGACTGCTGCGGCGTGAGCAGTCCCGGGCACGGTCCTTCAGGAACTTGGGGTTCACATCCAAGAGCATCAGGCAGGCATCCAGGATCCCATCTTCAAACTGTGCACCAAGCAAACAATAGAACAAGAAGGTAAGATGCCAATCTCTCCAGGAAGCTATCCTACACCTTCATCGCTGTGGAAGCCATATCCATCTCACTAGTAAATGGGAGTCCAGCTGGTTCTGGGTATCTCCAGGATGCCAGCTGCTGAAGGCTGAGAAGGGAACAGTGTGACATCTGGGGGACATGGGTGAGAAAGGAGGGAGGGGCATGCCTATCACACATCTCAAGGATTCTCCTTCCTGTCTATGGTCCTCATCTTGTGCCGTTCTGAATCAAGTCTTGTTCCATGCTACAGAACAGACCTCTAGGCTTGCTGTGGCTCCCTACTGCCATCAGCCTGATGCTCAGAGATCTTTACAACCAGGACTTTCCTCATCTCACCTCCTGGGGTTCCACTACCCACAACACCCTTCTCAGACTGGATGTAAGTCTTCCCACCTCTGAGTTTTCCCCACAGAGTTAGCCTCTTGTATGGCAAACTCTTATCTGCTCTTCAAAGCCCAGCTCAAGTGCTTCACTCTAGAAGCCTTCCCAGACCACCATGGACAATGAGGCTTCCTTCCCGCTAAATCTCTGCAAAGCAGAGCTTTGGAGGTCAAAACAGGGGCGCGGCCCTGTTTCTCAGAAGAACATGCAAAACCCTGGGTGCCGAGACTGATTTGTGGGTGAGGTTTATGCGTCACGGAGACATGGCTCACTTACTCCCACGGTTAGGCTGCCTGTGCTGGGTAGTGATCTTTGCTGCTATAATCTCTCAGGAGGAAGCTGTGGTCAGCATGACCCTGAGGCATACGGGAGGACTTCCCTCCACCCAAGGAGAGTCTGAACATCACTCTGAAACTTAGGCTGCCAGATGAGCTATAGGAGACCCCCAACACACCAGCGGCTGGGTACCATGGTTCTGCTCTCTAAGTCTTCTCCATGGGACAAAGAGATTTTCTGGGAGGCTGGGAAATGAAGAAGATGTGACCTGGGGTTTGCAGAACCAGCCCCAGCTAGGAACAAAAACAACAGGACAGACAGTAGGCAGTTCCAGGCCAGCTGGAACGCCACAGTCTTGCCATGGCTGGTCTTGATCTGTCAGGAGCTACTGATAACGGTTATTACTTTAAGCCACTTTTGTAGTAAGCTTGCTTGTTACTGAGGAGCGGCTGACATAAACACTTGTTCTCTGGACAGCAATATCAGCACCCCTGGAAATGCCTTGAGAAGGTACAGTACACTCCAGCCCTACCCAGATCTGCCTATCAAATGTTAGGGGTGTGGCTTGGACACTTAGGCTTTCACGTACCCCTGAGAGAGGCTCTCATTAGGAATTATTGTCCCAACAAGGTCCTCACTCACTTCCTGACACAGGCTGTGTGTCATCACTGCCTCCTCTTCTGAGAACCCCAGCTGGCTTCATTGCTCCACAGACTCTCCTCATCTTTTTCCACCCTGAGCCCAGGGGTACTGACTGTGCTGTGAGACCTTAGACAAGCCCTAGATCTCTCTAGGCACCCCGCGTTTCTAACATGGGGTGACTCTGTAATCCCCTCACATCTGAGAATCTCAGGTTCCCCAGACACAGGCAGATGCATGGTCACACTGTCCTACCTGCCCAAAATTCCAAGGCACACTCTTGATGAACTTGACAGAGCCCTGGTAAATGAAACCCTGCTGGGTAAGGACATATTCCCGTCGCTCCTCCTCGGATTCCAGGTACACATCATCCGCTGTGAACAGAAGCAAGTTAGGGGCCCTGCAACATGTCAGCTGTGTGCTAACTCCCTAGTCCAAGCCCCCCAATTAGACGAACATCATTTAGAGACAAGGCTGCCATACATCCACTTTCCAACATGCCCAGAGCCTGGTGAAAAGCAGGGCACACATGAATCTATTTACCCTCCCTATGTTAAAACAGGACGAAAATCTGGGGCTTTGAAATGTTTCACAGCTGAGAAAGCTAACATCCAAATAAGTGATGGGGAGGCCGGACTAGGAAATCCTTGCTCTTATGTTCTTTTTCTTATTGTTTTGATTTTGAGGTTTTCTCTGTTTAATCCTGGCTGTCCCAGAGCTCACACTATAGATCAGGCTGGCCTCAGACTCACGGAGATCCACCTGTCTCTATCTCCTGAGTGCTGGGATTAAAGGTGTGCACCGCCATTGCCCCTTGACCTGGGCCTTTGAGCCCATTTCAACACCTCTTGGTGTTGCCTAAAAGTGAAAGGGTTCTAGGGAGGCAAGGCTAGACCATCAGAGACCTGTGTAGTGCCTACCATCTCTGCATTGCAGGGAGGAAGGTGAGTGTGATGGGCACCTGGGCACACTGGAGCAGGGGTTGAGCCTGGTGGGGGAGGGGGAGTTTAGCTTTACATTGCTGAGCTCTGTGCAGCATGAAGGAGGGCGAGGAAAAGAGAAAGTAAAACTCAGGATTGCCACATGGAGTGTGGTTAGCACATGTGGTATTGGCATCATGGCTCTGACTTCTGGTAAAGTTGAATGCACTGGGAATATGAAACCATAGGCATGATGGCATCATCCTATGGCCTTAGATCCAGGGATAGGGCACCCATTTCCAGACAGAACCAGCCCTTTCCCAGATATCTTCGAAATCTCCCCCTCTAGCTCTTCCCACCAGAGCCCAACTTCCTGCCTCCTCCAAGCCCCGCAATGTAGGTCACCTTAGTCATTCATTGTACTGCTTGGCCCAGGCCTACTCCAGGCCTCAGGGTGGGGTGATGCATGTCCAGAGAAAGGGTGACATCCCCAGGAGCTGCCCCTCCCTGTCCTGAACTCCCAAACCCTGGGGGTTGGCAGGGGTTCTTCCTCCACCCAAACAAACTGTAGTTTGTCTCAGCAAAGCCACTTCTGATCAAGAAACAAACTAATAAAATCACTGCATTGTGTGCTCTGGGAGACACCCCATAGGCTGCTGGGAGTGACCTCAGGGCCATTAGCAGGGCACTGGGAAGATTTGGTCCATGTTGGCAAGGCCCAAAGCATTAGGACTCTTGGAAATACTAGGCAGCTGTGTTCAGAGCACTGTGCACAGGTCTGAAAATGACTGCAAGAGAAACTAGATTTTAGCCAATTGGACCTTCAAGCACACTAAACAAGCATCCAACCACTGAGCTGTACCCCAGCCTTCTCTTTTTATTTTGAGACAGGGTCTCACCAAGTTGTCCAGTCTGACCTTGAACTCACAACCCTCCTGCCTCAGCCCTCAAGTATAAGGCTTATAGACCTGCAATACAGGCCTGGTCTTTCATGTTTGATGGAGGCTATCTTGGAAATAGCAATCTCTCCAGGAAAATATAGACAGAGCTAAGGTTAACCTAAGTCAGCAGACAGCAGACAACTGGTATAGTGTCCATGTAGTGTGTGTGTGTGTGTGTGTGTGTGTGTGTGTGTGTGTGTGTGTGTGTATGAGAGAGAGAATGTGAGTTTATGTGTGAGTGTGCATGTATGTATAAGAGTGTGTGTGTGAATATGAGTGTGCATGTGAGTGTGTGGATGCTTTGCTGACATATATAAATATGTACCACCAAGGAAGTCAGAAGAGGCCCCAGGTCTCCTGGAACTGGAGTTACAGATGGTTGTTATCCACTGTGTGGGTGCTGGGAGTCAAACCCTAATCCTTTGGACAAGTAGCCAGTGCTTTTAACCACTTAGGCATCTCTCTAGTCCCACAAAGGGGTGTGTGTAGTATTTTTAGCTGGTGTGGAAGCAGAAGGTTCAGAAGTTCAAGGTCACCCTCAGCTACATGGTGAGTTGGAGCTAAACTGAATTACATGAGACCCTGCCTCAAAACAAACAAACAAACAAACAAATAAATAAATAAAATATAAAAAGGCTGATCCAGCACCTCTCAGAAATAGAAAAGCCAAAGTAGGCACAACAGAAGAATTTTAAAAGCTTCCCTATCCAGTATGCCATAAAATTTCCCAAAATAGAGAAGAAAAAAAAAAGTAATGACCCAGAGAAAAGGGTTGCCTAATAGCAGAGAGGTCAGACATGGGGCTAGCCTGGAAGGCCACTGAATTCCCAGGCTGGACAGCCTGAGGGTCTCTTCCTGTTTCGCTGTGTCAGAGCAAGAAGGAAACAACTGGGAAGGGAAACTGAGGCTGGGGAGGTGCACCCTGGCCTGGGCTCTTCCCAGCTGTCCCTCTCCTCCTCTGTGACACTGTCACCTTGCTGACTGAAGGAGCTTCTAAGGGTCACTGCTCTGAGTCTCAGTTTCCTGTCTGAGCAACAAGGACACTGGCATCCCCCAGGGAAGCTGGAAAGGAGGTAGTTACAACCTGGATGAGTTTAAACCAGGGCCCCATGGTCAGAAGGAGCACTGTCCATAAGATGGGTACCTCTCCCCTAATGGGGACTTGTGTGACCCACACACTGCCCTGTGTCCCCAGGGTCCTTGTATTGTAACTTAATCCCGGGGTAATCGTGTTAGGAGGGCCTGACCACGTGATACTTTTCATCATGTTAGGTCACAATAAGAAAGCCCTCCCTGGATGTGACCCACAGTCTTGATCTTGTCCCTCCCCAGAATTGTCAGCCATGTTTATAACCAGTCCATGGAATTCTGTGACAGCAGCTAAATAGATTCAGACACCTGCTTTATAGTGTGCTGTAGGAACTCACAGGCCCCAGACCTGGACAGCATCCTTTGGTACCAGATGAGTCACCTGGCTTCCTGTCTATAAACTGGGATGCCAAAAGAATTCTTATTTTGAGACTGGACAGGAGCTGGCCCTTTGGCCCCACCCAATCAATCCTCTTAGATACTTCCTGTATTGGTTCCTGCCGCTCCCCAGCCCCCATAGGTGGAAGATGGCTCCTCACCTGGGCACCAGGGATTGAAGAGCAGGATGAAGTGGCCCAGAATGAAGCTGGAGCCTTGGTAGCCAGTAGAGGCCTCCAGGCTGAGGCGGTACTGGCCGATAGGAGCGTTGGCTGGGCTGCAGACCTGCAGCATGAGGACATTGTCCTGTTGGTCCAGCACTGAGGTTGACCAGGATCCTTCCTCTACATCATCGGACAGTGGGAAGCGGACCTTGGTCCCTGTCTCTTCACTGGGAACTGGGCCTGCAGAAGGGAGATGACACAGCTGTGAATGAAGGGCTGGCAGGCCACTGTCTAGGCTCCCAGGCCTGGTGTCAAGGTCTATGTCTGCTTCTAGTCACTGGAGGAGATTGCCAAGAGGCTCCACTTCCTGAAACCTCTTTTTCCTCATTGGTGAAGTAGGCATTGCAAGCCCACTTAAAAAGCCATAGGCTCATAGTGAATCTACAATCACAGAGAGTCCCCAGAAAGAGGACAGCCTAGGAGAGCCACAGTTAGGTTATCTGCCTAAGACATAAGGTGATTAGACAGGCTCAGTTTACCTGTCTATAACACCAGCAGGAATGAAGGCAAACATTGCTAAGGATTCTTAGTTCTGCCTAAATCCCTCTCTGGCATACCACTGCTCCACTCCTGAGACAGGATCTGAACATCTGAGATCCTGGCCATAGGCTGGTGGGGGGCATTGGCCTGCCAGGGACCCTCGGGCTATGGGTTCAAATCCCATGAGCAGCACATGAAGACCATCACTTCCCTACAGCCCTGAACATCTTATGCACAGCTATGATTCTTTGGGCTTCCCTTCAACTGCTAGAAGGTGAAGATGTGAGACCTGGAGAATGGGATTTTAGGAGACCCTGGGTATCTGGGGTCTTGAGGCTCTGGCACCTCCATACTGCTTCATTTTTAAAGATTTTGCTTCCTGGTGTTTTACAAAGGTCCTGTGTCATGGTCTGTACAGACCTCTTTCAGGTAAAGGGTGGCCTGGCCCACGCAGGCAGGCCTGAGTCACAAGAGGGCAGGGCTGGTCACTTTGGCCTTGGACAGAAAGTGGAGAAACAGAGGCGCTTTCTGGCTAGCTGGAGGCAGCCTGGTGGTTTATTTTTATTTCTCCACCCCCTCCCTGTGGCTCTGCCATCCGCTGCTGACAATATCGGGGCCTGCTCATGGAGGGGCCTCCCTCCCAGCCTCCATCCCTCCTCCTGGCCTGCCAGTTCCACTACACCCAGGCCCAAATATAACCGTGAGCTAACAGGCATGACACAGGCCTCAAGAGGCTGTCTGGGTGCCAGGAGCTGAGGTGGAGGCATCCAAACCCTTTCTGACTTCCAGGGCTGATATTTGGGAAGGAGCCAGCTAGCCCTAGGATGCAAGAGAGCTGCCTTGAGTTTCATTTCCCACCTCTACCCCATCCCAGCACTGTGCAGTTTAAGCTTCTAAGAACCTAGGCTTCTCTGGCCTACAGAATCTTCATCAAAGAAAACAGGCTTGGGACACATGCCCCAGAAGGTCCAGTCTCATGTCTGAAACTGGCTTTTAACTTTGTAGCAACATCTGAACCTAGCTTGTAACCTTGTAGCAAGGAACTCGGTTTCTCTAAGCTGGAGTTCACTGTCTGTGAAAGCGGACCTTTCTCTACCTATGTTATGAAGTCATTTCTTCTAAGGTTGCCAAGAAGCTTCAAGAAGGCAAGCCTGGCAGGCCGTAAGTGCTCAGTAAATAGTTACTATGGCTTATTATTCCCACCACTGTCTCCGGGCACAGCCAGAGGGCTCAGTGAGGCCCATGGAAAGCATTTAGAGTAAGGACTGTCCTTGGATGGGCTCCCTCCAAAAGAACATGAGCTATCTGAGTTCTCAGGCCGGATAGCAGACTCTAAGGGCTGTGACACAAGACTTTCAGCACTTCACAGATGTGGAAACTGAGGCAAAGGGAGTAAGGCTGATGAGCAGTGGGTAGAGAAGAAGGTAAGTTGTAATTATGCTTGCAACCCCAGTACAACCCTGGCCATTGCCCTTCCCTTCTCAGAAACGTCCCTGTTTGAATGATCAATTATCTGGTCACTCCGGCAACCTGCCTGAGCCAGGTCCCACTGCCACATACCATCCCTGGGGCGAGGCAGGAAACACACATCCCACATCTCTATCTGGGAATAGTCACACATGCACTTGCATAGGTCTCTCTCTCTCTCTCTCTCTCTCTCTCTCTCTCTCTCTCTCACACACACACACACACACACACACACACACACACACACACACACACACACGCACATCTTTCTTCCAAAAGGGCTTGTTAGGGGACAGGCAAGGACATACTGTTCCCTGGTCCCACCACTACTTATGTAGCTGGCTTTGCCAAGTTCCTGGCTGGAGTTCTAACTACACTGTAGTCTTGGAGGGGTCAAGGGTGCCATGATGGCCACTTTAGACCCATGAAATTTCAGAGACCCAAGGGGTCTTGGCATTTCCCAGACCATGTGACAGGCTGGGCTGGGGCAAGTGAGGCTTCCAGGGTAACACTTTCAGTTAGCTTCACAACTGATTCCTTCGCCCCCTTGGGCTGGCCTCATCTCATGCCTCTCCACCCTCCAAAGAGGAATGCTTCACCCTTTAAGACGGGCTGTTTGTCCACTGGGGCCTGAGCCTGTTTGCAGAGCCCATCAGACCCCAAACTGCCTAGAGAAAAATAAACAGCTGGGATGGGCCACAGATCCCTGAGTGGCTTGCCTAACTCTCTCCCTTCTCTGAGCCTCAGTTTCCCTGAAGTGGTAGGGCGGGCTGAGCATAAACTAGGAAGTTCTAACGGAGGAGGAGGTCTCCAGCCAGGCTTGGGCTGGGCACTGACTGAAGGCTGGCCTGGATGTAGAAGCCAGGCTTCCTGGTATTGTCCCTCAGGCTTCCCAGGCACCTGGGAGGGTCTTGGATAGTGGACAAGGAAGCCATGGTTTCTTACAGATGAAAGTGACCCATGGGGACTGGTAAACAGAGATTAGCTGCAGGGTACAGGAGGTCAGTGTTCCTCCCAGCACTGAGTTAGAGATGCTAAACACCTCTGCTACACTCCCCAGACCATGGAGACTGAGAAGGAAGAGTCTGTGTCAGGGAGGACACAGGAAGCACACACAGACTTAACAACTCACCTGTCACTCATGTTAGAGAGGAAGGCATTGAGGCTAGTCAGGCACTTAGGTGGACTCGGGGTTAAGTGACAGAGAGCTTCAACTCACTCCCAGGTCAGGGACTGAGGTTTGCCGTGCATCTAACCATTTTTCATTCTACAGAGTAATTGACTCAACCATCTAATCTAGCTTTACCTCAGGCTCCCTGTCTTAAAAATAGGGGCTCAATATGCCTCCACACTGGGGGCATTAGAGTGGGCACATGGACTACTCAGTGTGCCACTTTTCTAGAATGATCCAGCCCTTCACAACCTCACACTGCCAACCTTCCACTCCTTGGGAGCTGGGAAGCCAAACACTGGCTAGGACTCTTCAGTGTGTAGAAAGAGCCCTACAGATGCTGGTGTGGAGTGTCCCTGGTAATGGCTTCATCTGTGGATGAGCAGGGAGGAGAAAGGGATGGAGAGAATGTCCTGGCAGCATGCAAACCCTGAGATAAGCTTATCACATAGCCCTCAGATAGAAAGGGCCTCAGCTGGGCTGGGTCGGCAACTCCTGCCTGCCACTCTTTCTATCCCTAAAGACCAAAGAAAGCTGGCCTTTCACACCCTTAGGCCAGAATCCCAGCAAGGTGGCCCCTTGTTGACCCTAAGGGTGGTTCCCAACAGAAGCCAGACAACTGATTTGACACTCAAGGCCAGTTTCCCAGAATCAGTCAACCAGAGAGATTGGGAACAGGGTGGACAGGTTCCAATATCTCTTTGCCCATCTTAGGAGCCCCTGGAATGAGACAAGAAGCAGCCATCAATATATAGAGGACATTTCCCAGGCCATCTTACTTAGCCCTCCAGTGCGGATTGTTGACAAACCTCAGGCTCGGAGAGGTTAAAGTCTTGTCTTAATGTCACACAACAGGTCAGCTAGAGGACTCTTTCTCCACTACCCAGAACTGGCTTAAACCAGATCTCAGAGGCATGGTGCGTTCTAGGAAGCCATGGTGAGAAGAGGCAGAAAAATTGTTCAGTGTGGGAAAATTATGCTGGATCACACTGTGGAATAATCCTTTTTGCACACTGCAAAGATGTGTTGCTCTCGTTGTTAATAAAAATGATTGGCCAATTGCTAGGCCAGAAAAAATGTTGGGAAGGAGGGTAGAGTCAAAGGAACCAGACTCAGAAGAAGCAACATGAAAAGTTCATAGATGAGGCAAATGTGTCTCAGGGCAGCACATGGATTAATAAAAATAATTTAAGTTGTAAAAGCTGGCTGGAGACAAGCCTAAGCTATTGGTGAAGCATTTATAATTAATAATAAGTGTCTGTGTGGTTATTTGGGAACTGGTTTGTGGGACAGAAAAGTCACCTACAGGATCATGATAAACTTCCAAGGCAGAAAGCTGTGAAAAGTGGCAACCCTGTATACAAACTTGGGTGGCCTGAGGTGACCACTTTCTCTTCCATTCTGGACCTCAGT
Source organism: Sigmodon hispidus (assembly GCA_004025045.1). Classification (NCBI taxonomy): domain Eukaryota; kingdom Metazoa; phylum Chordata; class Mammalia; order Rodentia; family Cricetidae; genus Sigmodon; species Sigmodon hispidus. Next base: position 31,217 of record PVIH01013636.1, on the reverse strand, counting down.
TTCTCATCTGTGAAATGGGGCTAATGACAGCTGAGATTCTCATCAGATGGGAGAGGCTATGAAAAGAGGTTGGAATCCATCTGTCCTGTGCCCACCAGGAGCAGGACACAGAGGAGATCAAAGGTACCCACCTGTCACAGCACCAAATGTAAGGCTGTCCACGCTGGCCTCATAGCCACGGCCCTCAAAGTACAGTGTCAGCCGGAAGCGCTGGCCGCGCCGCAGCACCAGCTTGTCATGACACAGGTCAGCCGTGTGGTGGTCACGGCCATTGGCCTCTATCTCCAAATCACACCTTTCCAGGATCAGCTCTATAGAGACAGAAACAGGGGACTTGCATGAGCCACTAGTGCATCTCGAGTGTGTGTGGGGTGGTCTTCAGTGATACACTCCAACACTCTGTATGTGGGGGATCTGTACCCCTGTGACCTTCTCTAGACCCTGGTGACACTCTCTCACCTCTATAGGGCACAACCCTTTCAACCCCACAGTTTCCCATGGTCACAGGAGTCTGGCAAGGCTAAACATCTCCAGTGCTTTTAATCACAAGGTCATACTTGCAGCAGAAGGGGCCTCTGCCATGCCCCAGTCATGTGATCTTCAGCAGTTCAAAATTCTGGGCCTCAGTTTCCAGAACTTACCTCAAAGGGCCATGGAAAGCATTTAATAAGTTGATGTGCATGAAATACAGCAGGGTACTTAATGCACAGATTCATACAGCCTACCACATGGTCACACCCTTCAAGGGGTCTTTGGTGGGATCTGCTGAAGTTACTCAACATTTGCTGCCAGAGGCAAATACCCCTCCCACCTTTCCGTTCCTCCCCTTGTGCCTTGGTCACACAAAGTGTCACTATGTAACCCAGCCTGGCCTTAAACTCCTGTTCCTCCTGCCTAAGGACAGTCTGTACCATCCTGTCTGGCTCAGACCCAACTTTCAATGTACAGGAAATAGCATAGACTAAGGGTCAGGCTAAAGAATAGGACCAGGGCACAGCCAACAATATTCAGACTGCAGGAGACCTTCATCAAAGGACGCATTTTCCCTAACACATCAACTGCAAGAAAGAAAGAAAGAAACAATCCAAACTGAAAAGCTTGGAGGGAGGCCCTGTAAGGAGACACCGAGGTGGCTCTGCCCATTGCTGTGTGTGGAGTTTACTAAGATTGACTTTAAAACGTTTTCTACATGCAGGAGACAGCTGGGAATTGGATCAGCTCTGGAACAGAGACCTCTGACTTTGCTGACTTTTCTGCTTGTGAAGCAGAGTCCTTTTTTTTTTTTGATGGCATGCATTGATAGACTCAAAGCTGATATGACATGAGATTTTCTTCCCAAGAACATCAGGGGCTGGTGGCTGGAGTGGGCTGGATAGTGAGAGCAAAGGAAATTATTTCATTGCGCTATTCCCTCTATAGATGTCCAGTGTTTGCAAAATACAAGGTTTTAAGATGACAGCCTATGAGTATTACAGACCTACATCTTCATTCCACTGTGTTGCTTTGTGATCCTAGACAAGAGTCCCTACCTCTCTGTGTTTTCCTCTCTAAAGCTTCAAAAAGTGCTATGAAGTAAAGAGAGGATCCAGCCCCAAAGAGAGGCATGTGGAGTGGACGTTCTATTTTTCTATTCTAGAAGGAGCTGAGGACCTGGACAGGTACAAGGTGACGGGTAGGGAGAGGTCTGGGAAAGCTGATGGTCAGGACTGGGGAGTCCTTCAGGTCAGAAGTGGGCACAATACTCTCAGAGTTGAAGAAGTGAAGACCCACCAGGTCCAGGGCATGGATTGGCCCCAAATAATCCAGCCCAGGGGTTGGGCCTCCAGCTGTGCAAAAATCTGTTATAAATGATTTTTGGCCCCGTTTGGGCCAAAAGTTTTTGCCTTGTCTGTGGCAGCTTTTATCTTAAAAAAAAAAAAAAAATCAGACTGTTAATTTTATATTGCTTAGCTTATGTCCCAGATATATTGCTAACTAGCTCTTTTATCTTAATTTAACCCATTTTTAATAATCTATCTGCTATGTGGCCCATGGCCCATAGCTCACCCTACATGGCTTTTAGTTAGAGCTAGATAAAAACTAACATAACTCTGCCCTCCTCTACCTGTCTCTAATTTCTTGCCTATTACTACGGTGCTCGCCACAGGCCAAAACAATTACTTTATTTACAGCATACAAAAACCATTTCCACCACAGAGTATAAATGCTCTGGAAGAGCAAAGGATCTCTCTGAGAACTGCATCAAGTGAAATGCTATGCGATCCTGGTCCCAAAATAGGTGGCTACTTTGGTTTAGAGCCCTGGTAATGGCCTCATGATGATAGAGAAGTTAATGCCATTGCCTTTGAGGCAGGGCAGACCCACAAAATCCTCAACTTGAAAAGCTAGGACAGGTGCGAAAGGGCTGTCTCTCTAGAGAACCTGGAGGTAACCATCCTCTAGCCTGGAGAGACAGAGTACAGTACCCCACCCACAGGCTGAGCGTGCAGCAGACACTGCTTAGCATCACTGAACTCATGGTCTCATGCCGTCTAGGCCAGTGGGGCTTTGCTAGAGGGATCCCCAGAGCCTGGGCCATCTCCCACATCCCCCAGCTTTTCAAAAATAGGAATGGGAAACTGCCTTGGTGACAAGCAGACCCTTAGACATATCACGCCTTTTGGGGTTTCAGAGAAGGGAGTGACCAAGGGCTCACAGTAGAGCTAGCCTCTGGTCCTTCCCTGTCCACTTGCTCCCTGTCTCCTCTCTCCTTGCCCCAGGTCCCTTCTTGAGGTCACAGATGCAGTCTCTGAGTGGACTTGACCCAAAAGTCAGCTGGGATTCTGGTCTGAGAGTGTTAGGAACATCTTTCATTGCTCAAGTCCTGGCCATGTGTACCCATGTGCTTCCTGTGTTCATATGTGAGTACACGCCACATGAAGGAGGCAGGCAGAAAATGACCCCGGACGCTTTCCACTCTTCTCATTCCACGCAGGAGCCCGAGAATGGCACTACCGTCCCTAACTTACATTGAACATTGAACTTCAACAGGTGGTCAAGGTCTGGGCTTGGAGAACATGAAGACTCAAAGGGACCTCAGAGAACAGGCCCCGCTTCAGTGGTGCTCCACCAAATGCTGAAATGTCCCTTCGACGTGAGGCCACAGAATCAGCCACGAAGGCTGTACTCCTCTCCAAGCACCAAGGAAAGCCAAGTACCCCATGCCTGCCAGCACCCCGTACCTGGCACACAGCTCTAAACTAAGCAGTCAGGGGAAGTGACAGAAACTTTACCCTTTTCCATGTACACCTTCTGCTAACATTTTCACCTCATTCAGGGACAGAGCTAATAGCTGTGCCCTGAGGTTGGGGAAACTGAGGCTGACAGTTCCCTCAAGGTCCCTTGAGGACAGGGCCAGCAAGCTCCCTCCCACTGTCCCACCTGTTGTTCTCTGGGGACTTGGAGACAGCCCGGCCTGCTCCCGGCCCCACCTCCCTGCGGCCCAGGCACTCACCCTCGGCCATGGCCAAGTTAGCGGCGACAGCTCGGACGTGTCGGGACACTCGGGAGCAGACCACCAGCGCGGTGCTGCGGGCCAACCCCGCGGCGCGAACTTATAGCCTGTGGCCGGGCGGGCGCGGGCGGGCGGGGCGGGGCGGACACTCCCGGCAATCAGTCCCGAGACCAAGATGGCCAGGGGCGCCCCCTGCCGGACACATGGCGACCTCGGAACACCAAGATCAGACCAGGGTCACTGAATACAGAACACACAGGTATGATTCACAGACCAGAGCAGTGGCCAAGAAATGCACTCCTCCACACACATACACACCATCCACACCACACACACAGATACACATGTATGTACACACCACATGCATATGCACATGTGCACATACACCATATATACTCAAACACTATAAACACACACACACATACCCATAAACACATCACACACACATGCACCCGGAGAAAACACACACAACCAAGCAGACAGTCATAGAGATCCATGTATAGTCTCACAAAATCCACTAACAATTTTGCACACAGTGATTAGATCACATCTGACATTAAACCACATTGGAAGCTAAGAGATTAATCAGCCAGGATATAGACATAGCTAGACATGAGGCTGTGGTATCACTAAGCCACTTACAACCCTCGGATGAGTATGTATCTGGATGTGGGTGCTTATAGACTCTTGGCAGACAGGGGCACAGGTACTGACTTGTGGACACCCACAGACACCCATATCCTTCCTGTCCCACCCAGTCACTCATTCTCTTAATCCCCCACCCACCCATTACTCTCTTGGCCATTCACCTATTTCCTTTTCCCCCTCCCTACCTGGGCCCCCCTCCTTTGTAACCCACTGTGAATGAAAGTAGGAAGAGCCCCCTTCCAGGGATGCTATCTCTGACCTTTCCCATGGGTCAATCTCCATCCTGGCTCCTCTGGTGACAGCCTGCTACACTCCCTTACCACCACAAAGCCTGAGTGAGGGGCTTCCTGAAGATGCACAGGCCTGTGAATCCCCTGGCCCCTTTTCTGGAACCCTTTCCATGACTGGCCACTTTGGCCTAAGAGGACATTGAATATCACTTGGGATGCCAGGACTAACCCACACAGTTTCTGGGGGCTCTGGGCTCACACCACCTTATGGTTGTTGTTATAGAATCCCTCCCTGTGGCTGGTGAAGGGTCAGAGGGAAGAGTTGGTGAGTGACTGACTGCCAAGATGCTAACCCTGAGCCCATGCTGGCCCTCACAGATAAGGGCTCAAGAAAGAATGTCACCTCTGGGGGCCTCCATTCTGTCCTGGGAATAACAAGGACAAGAATTCATTCCTCACAAGTCTGAACAGGGCATAGTCAAAATGCTCAACACCTAAGGATTCTTGAGCCCAGGATGACCTGAGGGCCAGGTGTCCCAGGTGTCAGCCCTGACATCAGAAGGACAGAGATGCCTCTGATGACCTTTCCCATCTCAGGAGGGCACATTCTTTCCTCCTTCGTTACCACCCTAAGTGCCTCAGAAGTCAAGAACGTTGTGACGCTGTCCAGTCCCTTACTGTGTGCCTTAGGGCCCACAACCAATCCCCCTCTGGCTGATGCAGAGGCCTGTTACTCTTGCCACAGTGCCCCTATTATTATGGTGACAGCCCATCCTCCTGAAGTCCTGTCTGAGTCCCCCACCCCATAGTGGTGTGGCTTGGGCTTCCCTTAATCATTGTACCTCAGTTTCACACCTGTACGGTGGAGGCATGCATTGTGTCACCATGCAGGGTTTGAGGGGTCTGTGTGGGGTCCAACAATGACAGGGCTGGTACAGGGGTTGGCAGACAGTGACCCACTGAGAACATCCCATCACTTATTCCTGGTGCCTGTAAGGGATTCAGCAAGAAAACTGCAGACTTGGCCTTTCACTGAGCGGCCAGCCCTGCATCTTTTTCTCTGTCTCTTTCCACAGAACTACAGTCACCTGAATGACTCAGGGCCTTGAGCCATTCAGAACTGAGTCAGTTAAATCAGAAACGGCTTTAGGGAAGGTGGCAGGCAGGGACCAAGGCAGAGCTGGACCCAGAGAGTTGCTTCCCTGTCCAATCACTAGGGTCCCATGCCCTTACTCTGAGCCCTCTGAGCTCTGGTTCCTCTCTCTGTGAAATGGATGCTCCCTGACTGGGGGAATTAGATATTGTTTGCCTGCTGTTGGTCACATACATATATAGAATCAGTAAACATCACCAATTAATTACTTCCTTATGAAGATACCCACCAGGGTCTGGTGCCTCCTCACAAAGTGGGTATCCCCGGGGATGGGAAGCAGTTCACAAATGCTGAACACTGTTAAGGGTGCTCCAAAGGGCTCTCTGCCCCTCAAGGACACTGTGTGCCTGGGTCAAAGTACTGAGTCCTATAGTCCTCACTGCTTGATCTCTCACTGAAGGGATGACCAAGTCTCACAGTAGTGACAAAGTTGAGTTTTTGGATACCTCAATACTCCATTTACGGTCTTGTACCCTGTTGAAGCCTTGCTACATGTCTTTAGCCATTTGTTAAATGAGGTAACCCAAAGAGGCGAAGTAACATGCCTAACTTCACATAGTCAAGATAAAGACTTAGGCTGACTCATTCAGGACACTGGTATGCTTTGTCTCTACCAGCCCTAGGGAAGCCCTCAGGGTCTTGTGTCAGTCCAGTCTACAGCCCTCAAGCAAGGGAGGCCCTCAGGCTGCGGCTCATTTATCTGACCTATGGTCTGTCACATGCTGTGGGAGTCCAAAATGTCTGTGACATTACAGTAAAAGGGATGAGTTGGAAAAGAAATGAAGGAAAAAACCAGTCAGGAATGGCAGAAGGGGAAGATTAAACTCAGAGATTGAGCAAACCTGAGGTCACACAGCATGACTGGGCTCCCAGACATTGTCTATTCCCATAGGGCAAAAGTCCCCGGGCCAGAGCTGACCCTCTGAAAGGGTGGGACAGGCATGGGGTACTAGGAGACCTTCCTTTCCTCTACTACAAACTGACTAACAGGAATGAGCAGTATCTGGTGTGAGGCGCCGAGAGAAGCCGGGCCACTCCCCTGAGCTGAAATAATGGTGTGGTGGGGTCATTACTGTGGGGGATGTGTGGATATCAAGAGATAGACAGACCGTGAAAGCCTTTAGAGAGGCCAGCATGTCTAGGCTGCAGGTGGGTGGGGATGGAGAATGGTAATGCTCTAACTGGAAGGCCACTGCTACTCCATCCAGAGGTCAATGTTGAATGTCTTTGTCTATGCCCTACATACAGGGTTACATACAGGTGTTTACCAAGGTATTCAGCTTGTATGTAATACTCAGGTCCTTGTGCCTGGCAGGCACTGTACCAACTGAGATTTCTTTCCAGCCTTCCTGTCTTTGTTTTTCTCCTGGAGCTGGAGAAACGCTTAATGAGTAAGGGAGCTTACTGTTCTTACAAAGGCTCTGAGTTCAGTTCCCAGCACCCACAAGGCAGCTCACCATCTATCACTCCACGTTCAGGGCCTCTAACACCATCTCCTGGTCTCCAAAGGCACTGAACATATGTGGTACACATGCATACAGGCAAAACATTCAAACACAAAATAAAAATACCCTTTTTAAGAAGAGAAGCATTGCTGGACATGCTGACACACATCTTTAATTCCAGCACTTAGGAGGTGGAGTAAGGCAGGTCTCTGTGAGTTCAAGGCCAGTCTAGTCTACAAAGTAAGTTTCAGGACAGCCAGGGCTACACAGAGAAACCTTGTCTCATTTAAAAAAAAATGGCATTTGCATCTTGTCTTAGGTATAACTATATGGAAAAACTGAAGGCCAGCCTGAGTTACATAAAACCCTGTCCCCAGAAAATAAGACAAACAAACAATCAAAAAATTATAACTGCAATCATAACCATGTTTGTGAGTGTCATAGAAGTACACAAATTTACAGAAGGTGGTATGGTATGATAAGGGCTCACTGTCTTCTGGCTAGTTCATTGGCTTCTTTAACAATTGTGTTCAGGCTTTCACCAGGAAGAGGTACCTCTTTTTTTTTTCCTCTATGCATGCAATTTTCACAGCTGCTAGTTTCAGAGATACTGATTCTAGCCAGTGGCAGACTGAAAGCTCATCCGCACCTCTCCTCCTGGCTTCATAACTTTCCTGTATTCTCTCTGGCCTCAGGAGTACTACTCCATGCCTCAGTTTCCTCCTCTGTAAAGTGGGCAGTGAAATCAGGACTCACAGGCTTTGAGTCTAACACACACACACACACACACACACACACACACACACACACACACACACACGGAGGTCAGAGGACAACCTGGGAGAGTCAGTTCTTTTCTTCCACAGAGGACTGAACTCAAGTTGTTAACACCCCTCATGGGAGGGAGGGGGGACACTTTACCGGCTGAATCATTGTAGTAATTCCTGTTGACATCTTCAAATCAATAAGACTGCCCTACCTCCTCAGACTTACATTCCTGAAAGAGCTTGAAACTCACATTGAACAGCACTGATTGTTATATCAAAAATCAGCCACAATTTAAATTCCCAAGAGGAGGCTTGACAGATAAGCAGCACCCAGGAATATTATTTAACAACTAAAAAAGGGGGGAGGTAGGGAGCTAACCAGCAGACTTAGACTGTAAAACCTTACCTAATGAACCCGAGGACTTCAACTTGGATTTCCCAGAACCCACATAAGAACCGGGCACAAGGGTGTCCGTAATCCCAGTGCTGCGCTTGGGGTGGGGCAGAAATTGGCAGAAGCTCAATGGTCATCCAGCCCTGCCAAACCATACACTTCAGGTTTAGTGAGAGACCCAGTGTCAAAAATCAAGGGCAGACATGTCAGGCAGGAGGGAGGACCCTTCACTGACAACTAGGTGGTAGGGGGCATGCATGGGGGGGGGTCACCTGACAAGTCACCCACGTTTCAGCCTCCTACTCAGGTTCACGCAGCAGCCACAGTTAGACTAAAGAGATAGAGGCATTGAAGAAGGAGGGCTTGATAGGAAAGGAAGGGTTTTACCGAGAGAAAGGGGTGACAGAGGGGTGGGGGAGAAGACTCAGTGTGGGCGTTATGAAATTGTCACAGGGACACACTTTTTAAAGATTTTTTTTTTCCTGTTTATGGGTGGTTTGCCTGCAGGTACATATTTACCATAGGCTGAGTCTACTGTCTTCAGAGGTCAGGAGAAGGCTTCAGATTCTTTGGAGTTACAGATAATTGTGGGTGCTGGGTTCAAATTCAGTTTCTCTGCAAGAGTAGCCAATGCTCTTAACCCAGACACCCCCCAAAAAATATTTTTAATGAAGGTAAAGAGCAAACAAGAGAAGAAATTGTATGTGGATGTAGTCTCTACTTGCATTTGCATACATTCAGACTAACAAATACACATACACACACACACACACACCACATATAATACATACACAACACACACAAAACATATGCACACAATACACACTGACAATATTCACACACAAAACACATGCAACACACATAACACACACAATACACACTAACAACACACACACAATTTTTAAAAGAAGAGATAGGGCTCGGAGTGTGGCTCAGTGGCAGAGGTCTCATCTAGCATGGCCCCAAATTAACAACTCCTCAGTTTAAAAAGAAAAAAAATTCTGAGTCTCAGTGTTGAGCAAAGAGAGCAATTTACAGGGCCAGGGGTGGGGTCTCTACAGGCCAGCCCTGTTGTGTGGGGACAGACAGTAAACATGTGCTCACTGTGTGAATGTAAACATGCAAGGGAGGCTTTGGAAAACTTCAGCCAAGCTGCCCACAGTACTGGGAGGGGCCCTGCTCTGGGCTGGGGGTGGGTTGCTGTTCTTAAAGGTTTCAGTGTTCCCTGGGAGGAGAAAACATATTCAAGTGGGGAAATGATCTTCCTCCTCACTTAGGTAAAGGTTAACTTAGGAATGAATGGCCTGTTCTGCACTCTCAGAATGGTACTTTCACAAAACACAGGGATTCTCTGGGATGGAGGACTGCTGGGTAGATGAAGCACACAGATAAAAAGGGAAGGGACACACTTCCTGTCCACCCACAGTCAGCCCAGAAAATACTACAGTCTCGATATTGACACCATCTCTCCTGCCAAAGCCACAAGTGGAGCTAAGGGCCTCCACATCTGAAGTCTGTGGTTTCCTGTATCCCTCACAACCCTGTTTGTATATTAAAAAAAAAAAAAAAATCAGTCAGGGTCTCACTGTGCTGGCTCTCAATGTTAACCAGGCTGGCCCTGAACTCAGAGAGGAGATCTGCCTTGCTTGCCTTGCTCTGCTTCTGGAGGCTAGTACTAATGATGCTTGCTGCTGGACCGCTCCACCTCTCCAGACTCAAGGCCCTGAAAGCTCTGAGGACCCTCACTTTCTATAAAGCAGAGTTCGGGGAGGTGAAGCAAATGGTTCAGGGTCACAGAGCACAGAAGAGATGGAAGATACCCATCAATAGTGCTGGGATATAAGAGAAAGTCATCTGAGCATGGGTACAGGTGACCATCCAAGCTTCAAAGGTTCAGTGGGGCTGCCTGAGATGCTGAAATCCTCCGCCCGGATTCTGCGGCTCCTCATCCCTCTCTCTGACTCAGGGCTGTGTCTGCCAGACACACCCAGCTCAGTCAGACAGAGCCAAGAGCACTTTCTTTCATGGAAATAAATGAGCCTCTAGGGCAGCAGTTGAGGTTGTCCTACTAATTTAAACACGTCGCTACACTGTCTACCGCATGTATCTCTAGCCTCCTGAGGGCTTGTACATCTGTAGCAACAGTAAGTGCGACACACCGAGGCTGGATCCCACTGTCCTTCTGGAGGATGGGAGGTCTGGTTCACACCTAGGAGGGCATTGCCTGAGCCCTGGATAAGAGCCCCCAGCACATGTGAGCGTCTACGTTGATAGCGCCCTCTAAAGACACGGTTTTGCTGCTGGATAATGGTCCCTTCCTACAAGCTCCTGGAACTGTCAATCAAGTGATCGTATCCAATTCACAGCCAAACTCACTCTCCTGGGATTTCGGATCTTTACAACGTGGACATAATTTTTCAACCAAGGTTGGTAGTTGCTGATACACTCCAAGTTGGCTTCAGTTTGGACTTTGCTGGGCCTTTCTAGTTTTATTCGATATTTTTAAGACATCCGATTCTGCATTATAACTTACATGCTGTCCTCCCATGCCGGATTCCATACAGCTCAGTCCTGATGCTAATTCATAGTCACAGTTTAGATTCTAGAACTTTCTTGTTGCTCTCCGGGCTCTTTGGCAAACACAACTGCTCCTTCTCCTCAGTGCCCAGCTGATGGGTCTACAGTACTGGGATTGGAACTCACAGCCTCTGGCATGCTAGGCCATGGCTCTGCCTCTGACCTACAGCCCCAGTCCTCTTTATTATTATTATTATTATTAATTTTATTTTAAGATAAGGTCTCACTAAAGAGCCCAAGCTGGGTTTGAACCCACCCTATATCCCAGACAGCCCTTGAACTTGCAATCCTCTGCCTCAGTTCCTCCTGAGTATATGGTGGGCCTGAGCCCCCAGGCCCAGCTTGGCTGTTAGGTCTCTTGTTTTACTCTTTCCAGAGTGTCATATGAGTGGAATCCTGTGTAAATATAGCTCTCAGTGTCCTGCTTCTCTCGCTTAGACTGATGTGGATTTTCCCACGTTGCTGCAGACCTCACCAGTTTCTTTTAATTATCAGGTAGCATTCCATGTCATGAAATGTTCTATACTTTATTCCTGTGTGAACCATGTGACTGGTTCTGGTGATGATGAAGGTGATGCTGTAAGCCTCCAGGAGCTGCTCTGAGATGACCAGTGTCTTCCTCTCTGGGTAAGCATCTGCTGGCTGTCCTTATGTTCCTCCAGTAGACCTGGAGGATGTCAGCCAGCTGGAATCCCAGTGGACACTCTCATTTGCCTCCTTATCTAATTAGTGGTGATGACTGTGAACCCCATTCACCTTTAATGATGCAAGTCATCATTCTCCCTGGAAGAGCAGGACTCAGAAACCCCAGATAGCACACTCATGGACACACACTGGACTTGGGGGACTTCCTTGCAAGGTGAAGTGTTAAGGAGCCATAGCCCCTGTCTGGGCTCTCTGGCCTTGGAGGTAGGCAAGCTCCCCCCAATGGAGGAGAGAGGGAATGTTCTAGAACTTCCCACTGGCTGAAGAAATTCTGTATATCTTTTCTCTGGGCCTCAGTTTTCCATTTGTGAAAGATTAAATGGGATCAAACAATGCATTTTCCATGGTTTCACTTCCTACTGCATTTGCTGTTCGCCGTGATGTGACAGGGATGGGTGGGAGGGGCATCATCTGCCTCTCTACTGATTCCAAGGGGTATGTACCGAGTTAGCATAGCATCTCAAGCCATCAATTCCAAAAGAGCAATTTGCACTGTCTGCCTTTTTGGTTTAAAAAGAGAGATACCCCTGTCAGGTTGGATTAGTGTCACTCTCCAGAGGAATCTTCTAGCAGGCGCAGCCCCCTCTCCTAGCCAATATTTTCAGAGTGTTCCAGATCCCAAATGAGACCTGACAGCCCTCCCTTTTCTTCCGCCTTTTAAAAATAAAGTGAATTGTCCCTGCGCAATCTGGAAACTGATTAGATTAACCCTGTCACTTCCTGGTGGCTGTGTGTTGTGCTGGATGAGGATGTGGGAGATATTAACACCTGGGTGGTCCTTCCTGTGCAGGCTCTCCCGTTTCCAGTCCATTCCTGATTCTTGCTTGTCTGTAGCCTCACCTGATCTCACATTGTTATTCTCATCAAAATGGCTTCATGCCCTGTGTTCATGGAGGAGACTGGGGTTGAAAAGCTCAGGGCACCTGCCTGTGGCCTCTAAAGGGATTTTCTGTGCTGGGACGGGTGCTGGATCTGTGAGCTGGGTTCACACTTGTGCTGGATCCATCTGTGGATTCCACATGTCCTGCATCAGCTACTCCACTCTCTTCATCTCCAAGTAAATACAGAGCATCACCTCCCTTCCATGCTCAGTCTCCACAAAGCACCCAACACCGGTGATCCCTCATGCTGCGATTACCTTTTTGGCTCAGCTGAGACTATTCTCAATACTCTTTAAGACACAGGACCTCATGATTTTTATCCTCCACCAGTCCTCCCAACCAGACCCACAGGGTGCCCAGAACACTAGCTTAGTTACCACTAATGATTCATCCTCTTACAGATGAGAAACCGAGGTACTTGCTCAGGACTGGGATTGCCTGGTTCCCGTACTCACGCTTCTCAGAAAAGGACAACACCAGCCTTGGTGACTTTCACCTGCATTAAATCTTCCTGCTTCCTCCTTATCCCCTGTGCCCAGTCTGGACTCCCTCCACACAGCAGTCAGGAGGACCCCTGGCCCATTAGATTTATAACTTAACTTGACACACCCTAGATTTCCTGCGAAGGGAGCTCTAATTGAGGAACTGGTCAGGTTGTATTGGCTTTGATCATGTCTACAGACGATCATGTCTACAGACGATCATCTAACATCAGTTAATTGATGGTAGAGGGCCCAGCCCACCATGGAAACACCATTCCCTAGACAGGTATCTTGGCTTCATGTATAAGAAAGCTAAGCCTTTGCGTGAACTAGCACTCCTCCGGGTTCTCCATGTTTCCTGAGCTGTGAGGACCCTGGTTGGAGATAATGCTGCATGCATGAAACAGTAAGCTTCTCGTTCTTGCCTTGACTCCCTCCATGATGGACTGTGACCTGGGACTGTAAGATAAACTAAGCCCCTTTCTTCCCTAAGATGCCTTTGGTCAGAATGTTTAATCACAGCCACAGAAAGCAAACTAGAACATCTCTTTAAGACGGAAGACAGACTACAGCACTCCGCTGCCCCAGAGCGGGCAATGACTCCTCTCCACTTCACTTAAGCTGAAGAGCTCATGTGCCTCCTGTTATATGGTACTTTTCTCTGGCCAAAACAAGATGCCATTCTTGGACTTTGCTCTGTAGCCATGGCAACTGGAGCAGAACAACACAGTGGTAGCCAGGTCTGTGGTAATGGGGCTGGAACTATTGACCCTTCTGAAGGGTTCATCAGACCCTTGCCTGGCATTCCAACCATTGCTCCTTCCACAGCTGCAAGTGATGTTGGGAGATGCCAGAATATACAAGGAGAGAAAGGGTAATTAGAAGCAGGAGCTTGTAAGAGGTCACTAGCCATGATGGAGTGGGTGATGTGGTGATGCAATTGCTAGGGGTCACCCCCACGCCTGGAAGCAACCACTCACGTGCTCTGTAGGAAAGCCATTAAACTCATTGATCTCACTAAGTTGGACCTTTGCGGCATCACACTTTGGCTTGTTATTGATGCCAGTCTGGGGTGATCAGTCATCTACTGCCTCTACCCCACACCTCCTGCACAGCCTGACCATTTCTCTTGGCCCTCTTCTCCCAGCACTAACTCTGCTCCCTTAATGCCAGCAGAAGCTGGCCTTCATTACTTTCGTGTTGGCTCTTCTCTCTGTCTTGACAGGACAGACAGACACACTGCCCCATCGTTATGCCTCAGCTTTTGGAATCTTGGAGAGAGGAAACTCCACAGTGAGATTTGGCCCCACATGTTAGACGTCGTGTGGCTTTAAAGTAACCTTCACTTTCTCTGTTTCCTCTTTAATGAAACTGGCTGGCAGCCTTGCAGGGCCCAGGCTGGTCACAGCTGTGGGAAGACAGACAGAGGACAGACATCATGAGGTCATGACCTCAAAAACAGCTAGCTCAGTCTCCTCTCTCTCCTCCTCCTCTTCCTCTTTTCCCACCTCCTTCTTTCTCTCCTCCTCCTCTCCTCCCTTAGTCTTTTCTGAGGATAGCAGTGAAATTCAGAGTAAAGGCAATGCTGGGTCAGCTCTCTACTGCTGGGCCGTACCCCAGGCCAGCAAGTGATAGTCTCCATTGTCAGAGACCCCTAAACACTTAGAGGCACTTAGGGGTGTGTTGGAGATTGACTAACTGACAAAATCATTTTCTGAATATTTATTAAACACCGCGTGTGTCCTGAGTTGTAAATAGAGTTTCATTGAGGAACTCTTGCCTCGGTGGGGTAAACAGGTTCCAAGGTGTTCACTGTGTAAGGGATTCATAGCCTGAGCTCAGAGGTCTGGAGGGAAAGATGTGAGACCCAAGGGGGGCTGTTTTAAAGATCAAGACAGGCTCCACAGAGTTGACAGTCTTGAGTGTTACAGTATGAGTTAGGCAGATATGGCAAAGTACAGTATGTCCAACAAGAGACTGGTAGAGGCACAGGACCAAGTCATAGAGATGACTTTACATGGTAAAGATGTGTCTCTGCCTAAGACACCTTCTAATTGATTTAATAAAGAGCTTAACGGCCAACAGCTTGGCAGGAGAGGTTAGTTGGGACTTCCGGAGAAACTTGAGATGGATCTAGGCATGTGAAAGAGACACCAGTGAGACACTGAAGAAGTTGGACATATGGTACAGAGCAGAGGTAGCCAGCCACACGGCAGATGGTAGACTAATAGAAACAGGTTAATTTAAGTTATAAGAGCTAATTGAGGAAAAGCCTAAGCTAAGGCCAAGCTTTCATAATTAATAATAAGTCTCCATGTTGTTGTTTGTGAGCTGGAGACCCAAAGGAAAGTTTGACCACACAGGAATTTCAAGGCCTTGGAAGGAATGAAGTGATGAGTGGAGGCTTAGAAAATAAAGAACACCAGGTTTGGGATTTTCTCAAAGACACGATTATTTTGAAGCAACGAGAGTGGCATGTTTGGGGCAGAGTTTGGGATGAAGACAGTGAGATCATTAGCTGTGGGCTCTCAGAGTTGGATTTTGTGATGCCAACATCCCTGGGTTCTTTTGAAATATGAATATGCTGTGGCCAGAGGTGGCAGTGATACCCACAGCTACCCAAGGCAGCAGCTCTCGCCTAGTGTGTCTGGGAGGAGGGGACAGAGGTTGAGGATGAGACTGGTCAGCCTCTGGGCTTTTGGTGATGTCCCTCTCCATATCTTCCTTTCAGTTCTACCCTGGATTCTCAGAAGACCTTGTGGGGAGTGATCCTCTTTGGACACATTCTTTTCCCAGTGTGTGAACCTGGTTGTGCTATTGCCCCTCTGGATGGATATGATGCTCCAATGGCTCCAAATTTACAAGGGTACCGACAAGGAAGAGGGCAGCTGTCACCAGGAGCTCTGTCTACCAGCTGGCTGTGGGCAAAGGTGGGGAAACTGAGGCATATAACTTGCTTCATCAAACCCAGTGTATTCTGGGTGGCAGAGGCCTCTAAGACTCTGGCCTTGTGCCCCTCTACAGCCCAACAGAGTGACATGGGCACACCCTGATGCGGTCTTCTTGTTATATCCTGGGAAGTCCTGAGGAAGGGTAGGCTTCTCTAGCCTCCAAAAAGCCTAGGTATAGCTGGGAACTTTGATATCTGAATTGGTTTGGGAGCTGGCACAGCAGTGGCCCAGGGCCCTGATGGGTGTATGGAGGAGCTGAGCTGAGTCATGGATCCTGTCTACAGATCCTGAGCAGGACTGAGCCAGCCTTAGCAGTACTTAAGACTAGACCTTTCAAAGGGCCCCAAGCTCTGGTGCTCAGCCAACTAAAGTATTGCCAGAGTTAGGATCACCCTGGAAGCTCAATTCATCTCAAGCTCTCAGAGAAAGACTCAGGAAACCCCCTTCCTACTGGTCCAGGACACACACACACACACACACACACACACACACACACACACCAATGTCAAATGAGGCTCACACTGCTGCTTAGCACACAGGGAGCAGCATCCACTGTGGGCCCAGTTTGGCCAGCCCTACGAGAGAAAGAGCAATGAGATCAGTGTGTTTTCCCTCTGAGGCTCTTCCAGAACATCTGTGCTCTCCCTAATTGATATTGATGCCTGCTCACTGTTTGACATTTACAAAGTTCAAAGAGCTAAAAGAGGAGAGTGAAAGTCACCCTAAAAATCCCCAGCAGAGAGCAACTGTCGACATCTCTGCCTTGCTCTGTAAACTTGCATAGCTATGCATTGCGTTCCTAAAAACAGAATCACTACATCATTTGAGATCTGTGTTTTGAGAGCCTCCTCTGTGCCAAGTACGTGTCAGGTGATGGACAGGAAGGACATGGTGCCTACTTTAGCGAAAGTTGTCATGTAAATGTGTTTGCCACCTGCCCCCCTTACAATGTGTCTAATGCTTTTCAAACCACCTGGGTTTCTGCAGCGTGTGTATCGCTGGTCTAGAATTTTATCCAATAGATGCACTCAGTTTTATCCATCTCATCCATTTCATTTGCTCATGAAAGCAAAGAGAAGAACACTTAAGTTGCTTCTCTTTGCTTTCATTACTGTAAATAGAGCCATGCCTGTAGTCGTGGGCTCCTGTGGTAGACTGACTAATTCGATGTCTATTTCAACCTCTTTCTGTGTATGCAGTCTGGAAGGAGAAAGATAGCATTTCCCAGACTCCTTTACAGATGGGGGTTGGAGATCAACTAGGTTGTGCCTATTAAAATGCACCCTGGAATTGGGGGTGGGGGTGGGGGTGAGGGGGCTGGAGAGATGGCCTAGCAGTTAAGAGTACTTCCTGCTTCTTCAAAGGCGTCCAGTTCAGTTCCCAGCAACAATGGATGGTGGCTCCTGACTGCCTGTGACTCCAGTTCTCCATCTTGTCTTCTGTGGGGACACACATGCACCCACACCCACACACACACACACACACACACACACACACAGAGGAGAGAGAGGTGGAGGAGGGAGGGAGCACACACGGAATGGACATATAAATTCCAGCAACTGAAAGGCAGAATCAGGATGCTATGCCCAAATTTGAGTCTAGTCAGAGCTCATAGTAAAATGCTATCTCTGAAAATAAGCAAGCAAGCATTTATGTGACATTCAAAGACAAAGCAAGGTAGAGATGACCTCTTCACATTTGTGGGTGCAAAGGCATTGAAACTTTTCTTGGCTGGGTCTCAGTGCCAGTTAACAGCTCCTGGACTGAGAAATGGTTTGGGGGATCCAGCAGAATCTCTGATCCTTAGATTAAAATAAGGTACACATATTCCCGTACATGATTCTTAAGCGTCTGGGTTATCAATGGGGATAATGATTTCCCTAGAAAAGCCAGCTTTGTGGTGACATCTGAGAGTCAATCCGATGATTTCACAAGAACCCAGTTTCCTGTATTAAACTGCTTTCTGTTTAGGGCAGTAAATGTGGTTTTCTTGAGCCCTAGATGTGAACCTTGAGCACAGAAACTGCATCCTTGAATCTGTCAGTAACTCTCTCTTCAGAGTAAGTTCCCACCTGTGTATACTTAGGGCAGGCTTCCTCATTTCCTGGGTTGAGATGTGAGGTGCTTGCTGAAAAATGTACCTCCACAGAGCCCAGTAGATTACAGAGCTTAGATCACCATTGTCATTGGTATTAGGATATTGTCTTACTTCTGGAAAAGGCTTCAGTGAATGGTGGCAGCACACATCTGTTATCCTAGGCTGAGTTATTTGGTTTTGTTCCCAGCTGTAAATGTCTTTGTGCAGTCTGGATATAAGTTTCTAAAGAAGTTATGTGTTTCCAAGCATTTTTCTCTCATTTTTGTGCATTGCCATTTGACTTTCTTGGTGATGTTGTTTGTAGCATAAATGTTTTGTTGTTTATATATCTATCTATTTATAGACAAGGTTTCATTTTGTAGTCTTGGCTGTCCTGGAGCTCACAGAGATCCTCCTGTCCTTGCCTCCTGAAAAGCAAGCTCTACTGTGGGACTATGCTCTTGTACATTGTAAATATTTGTCACTGTGAATATTGATTTTAATAAAACACTGATTGGCCAGAAGCTAGGCAGACAGGAAGTATAGGCAGGGTGAACAAACAAGGAGAATTCTGGGAAGAGGAAGAACAGAAACCAGCTAGATGCAGAGGAAGGAAAATGAGAATGCTGTACTGAGAAAAAGGTACCAAGCCACGTGGCTAAATATGGATAAGAATCATGGGTTAGTTTAAGAGTAAGAGTTATCAAGTAATAAGCTGAGCCATAGGTCAAACAGTTTATAATTAATATAAGCCCCTGTGTGATTATTTGGGACTAATTGGCTGCAGGACCTGCTGGGCAGGACAGAGAAACTTCTGACTACAAAGCTCTATCTCTGTACCTTCTTTCCAGTTTTTTATTGCTCCCCAGGTTTTCATTGCTGAGTCCATCAATTTTTTTTCTCTTGTTTGTGTTATACTCTTTGGTCTTGTATCTAAGCAGCCTTAGATAACGCCCAGCTCATTCAGATCTACTCTTACATTCCCTGGGGGGTTTTCAGTGTCTGTTGAGACCCATGGCTCATTTAAGTTGGTTTGTGCACATGGTATAATGGATGCAGATACCCCGCTGAGCTAAACCCATACATTCGAAGGCTAGTCTCCCGTGCTGAGTGGCCTTGGCTAGCTGTTGAAAGTCAGTTGCCATAAATGTACAAGGTTATTTCTGAATGTTTATTTCTCCCTAATCTATATCTTTCCTTTTGCCATTTCATACTGTCTTGATTACTTTTGCTTTGTTGATTTGAAAACAAGAAACATCAGCCTTTTGATTGGACTCATCTTTCAGGGCTAGAAGCTGAGTGTGTGGGAACATACCTGTAATCCCAGCATTCAGGAAATGGAGACAGGAGATGAGACGTTCAAGGTCATTCTCCACTACATACCAAGTTCCAGACCAGCTGGGCTATATGAGATTCCATCTCAAAACAAACAGCTCATTCACACTGTTTGGGGTCCCCTTCAATCCTGTATGAAACCTAAGACTATGTCACTGTTAAAAAAAAAAGCCAGCTGGAGCTTTTTAACATTAAATTTAGCATCTCATTGTATTGCTTTGTGTATGTGTATGTGTATGTGTGGGTACATGTGGCTGGGGTGTTTGTGTTTGTGTCACTAGAGGTCAGAGGTCAACCAAGGCGTCATTCATCAGGAACCTCCATTTTATTTGACTGAGATAGTATTTTGTTGACTGATTTAGAGCTTCTTGGATCCCTGTCTCCTTCCCAGGGCTGGGATTAAAAGTTCAAACCACTGTGCCCAGAATTTTAAAATATATATATATAAAATATATGAATAAAATTTATATATGTATACATATATGCACATATATGTATATAAGTTTTTTGTTTTTTATTTTATTTACTTATATTTTATGTATGAATGCTCTGCATGTATACCTGCATGCCAGAAGAGGGCATTAGATCCTATTACAGATGATTGTGAACCACTTATGTGGTTGCTGAGAACTGAACTCAGGACCTCTGGAAGAGCAGCCAGAGTTTTTAACCACTGAGCCATCTCTTCAGTCCCTATATATATAAGTTTATCTACAATAAACCCATGTGGGTTGTCTTTCTGTACTGTGTGAATATGCTTTATCACCATTGTTTAACAAAGAAGCTGTTTTGACCTATAGCAAGGCTGCTTAGAGGCAGGCAGGCAGGCAATCCAAGCAGAGATAACGGAGAAGGGGGAAGCCTAGGAAACACAATTCAGACGCCCAAGAAGCAAGATGTGAAAGTATCAGTAAGCCACTAGCCACGTGTCAAGGCATAAATTAATAGAAATGAGTTGAGTTATAAGAGCTGGTTGGTAATGAGCCTGAGCCATAGGCCAGACAATTTGTAATTAATATGACTTTGTATAATTATTTGGGACTAAGCAGTTGCAGGATTATGGGTCTGGACCTCAGAGCTAGGCTGGGTCAGAGACTTCTGGCTATAAAAAACTTTCTCCTCCACCATATCTAGTAGCAATCATGCCCTTTCCTTTTTATTTCTTCTTTTCACTCTGTTCTAATTTGTCTCCTGTCCTCAGTGACCCACAGAGTTAGCACGGACTGTAGATGGCTGTGGAAAGTGCTACCATCTCAACATCCTTCTGACCTGTGACTGCCACTCTCCATCCAGGGATCCCCAGCTTTCAGTGATGCTCTATGGGTTTTGTTATACAAACCACGGACTTGCATCAAATTTGTCCGTAAGTATTTTATTCTTCTGGCTGCTATTGAAACTGAAGCTACTGCTGGTGTGTAGAAATGCCATTGATTTTGTATATTGATCTTTTGTCTCTCAACCTTAGCAAACTGGCTCATGAGTTCTAATAATGTCCTCTTGGTCACTTATTATTTTTCTTATATAAGCTTATGGCATCTGCAAACAGAGGTACTTTTGTTATGTTTATTTGTGTTTTGCTCTTTGAGATAGGGTCTCGGTGTATAGCCCAGACTGGCCTCCTCCTGCCTTGGCCTCCCACATGCTCAATTGCAGGGCTGTCTTACTGTTTCTGGATGCACTCTTGCTCAGGTCACCATGAGAATGTACTTTTTGCAGATATCACAAGACTGGCAGAAATGAAGATATTCCAAAGAGACACTTATATTTCTCAATATGACCATCAGATTATTGAAGCAATGGACCCCAGAGAAATGGGAATTTTCCCAGGAATCTCCTACTGGGACAAGGAAAGGCACTAGCCAGAGGGGAAGCTTGTCTCTGAAAGATTCTAAGGGCTCTAAGGACTCCCCAGACCACTTTGCAGGAAGAGACTGAAGCCTATACATGGCCAGTGGCTGACCAGTCCACACAGTGGCTAAGGTTGTTTTACAAGTGTGCATCCTTGGCTCTGTTTATAAACTGTACTTTTACTTCAAAACACCCCCACCCCTCAGCCCCAACCCCTGCCTCTGAAGTGAAAGTCTCTGGGGGAGAGGGGGTTTCCAGGATCTCTTTAGTGTGATCACACTGAGTAAATCTCTCTTTCCTGCCTTCTACTATTAGTTAGGCTCCTTTGAAATATTTTTAGATTTATGTATTTTATTATTTTACGTATACGAGTGTTTTGTCTACATGTATGTATGTGCATAGAATCCTTGAAGGCCAGAAGAGGGTATCCAATCCTCTGAGACTGGAGCTACAGATGGTAATGAGCTGCTACGTGGATGCTGGGAATCAAACCCAGGTCCTTTGCAAGAGCAACAAGTGCTTTTCACTGCTGAGCCATCTCTAGCTCATAGTTTGGCTATTTTAATTGGCTGGTTGAACCTGCCTTGGGGCACAGGCTGTGATCCTCAAGTTCGATAATAAAGGGCAGCCAATTTTCTTCAGGTTACACTGATGAGCAGTGCATGGGGGCTCACGGGCACACACCTTCCTTGATCTAGTTCTGGCAGTCCTGTTCACAGAGCAGACATGAGTCTGCAGTGACCATAGCTATAATAAGGCCTCTTGGGAATATTTTCACATTAACTTTTCTCCCCACTTCTTAATGACTGCTTTGTTGAATAGTAGCTTTATGCTAGATTATTTTATGTGTCCAATTGACTAGGTCATAATACCCTGCTGTATAATCGAGTGTGATCCTAGATGTTTCTATGAAAGTCTCTTTTGTTGTTGTTATTATTTTTCAGACAAGACAAACAAATATATAACATTTAAATCAATAAACTTTGAATGTAGCCACTGGGTCTTTATTCAGTTACTTGGGAAAAACAAAGGTCCTTACCTACAGACTGACTTGAGACTTAGACAGCCATGTCACCTCCTTTAGCCTGCTGGTCTACCCCGATAAGCAAGCCTATATCAGTAGTCTGTCTGTCTATCTACTATCTCTATCTATCTATCTATCTATCTATCTATCTATCTATCTATTGTCTATTTATGCACCTATTAGCTATATATATCTCATCTATCTATTCTGTCATCTTCCTATCAATCCATTTATCTTGTCTATTTTACACATACACACACATACATACACACACACACACACACACACACACACACACACACACATGCTGTTCTGCTTTCTACTTCTCTGGAAAGCTTTAAGACTGGTGTGTATACACCAAGAAGTGCTCACAAGTGAGTGGCTTGGTGAGTCTTTACATACTGACAGATCAGGAATCAGGAAGTGGGGCACCAAGCAAGCCCCTTCCTGTAAGTCCGTGTCCTTTTGCTTTCACTGGGTCACTGACCACAAAGGCAGGCACCTCCCTCACGTCTGGCAATACAGAATGAGACATGCTGCTTTGGAGCTCTGTCCAGGTGGACACAGCTTTGTGTCTGCCTCTCCCACTCCTTTCCACGTTTGCATGGGATCCTTCCATCTGTGTTGCTGTGAGCAGTGGTGCATGGCTCCTCTTCCTAGTTATAAAGAGTTCACGGAACTGGGGATTTAGCTCAGTGGTAAAGCTGCAAGGTCCTGGGATTGGTCTTCAGCTGCAGGGAGGGAGTGGTAGTGGTGGGTAGAAGGCCTGGGAGTGGTAGCATGGGCCTTTAATGCTCTCTGGAGGCAGAGACAGGTGGATCTTTGTGAGTTCAATGCCAGCCTCATCTACAAAGTGAGTTCCAGGACAGCTAGGACTGTTACACAGAGAAATCCTGTCTTGAAAAACCAAAAAAAGACTTCACAGTGTGCCTCACTTAAGGAACACATCCTTTCAACTCTGTCTCCCACTTGGAGCTGTTATAAGTGGTGCTAACTCAAACATTCTGGCTTATGTAAACAGTTTGCAGCTGAGGTTTGGTTTGGTATTGAGACAGGGTCTCACATAGCTGACGGTGACCTTGAATCCCTGTTCCTCTTCCATCCAGCTCTCAAGCCTGAAAGCAGAAGTGTAATCACCCAAGACCATTATTTTTATCAAGTGTTTTATCTTTCTTTTCATTTAAATTTTCTGAAATGGACCTCACGGGTGGTAATACGCACATACTCCAGTGCAATGCCTAGTCTATCATATAAAGAAGGAATAAAAGGAAAGCTAGCTATAATAAAATAATGTTTTTCAATATATTCTTGGGAACAGCTACCAGGAAGGCATAAGAAAAATATCAGACTCAGGGCCACCCATGAGTAAGTTCAGATTCCAAGGTTGTGATCACCCAGTGACCCTTGGATCCAGGAAGCACAAGAAGGTGGAAAGACAGGTTCCAACTGGAAACAAAAATAAAACCTGCTGCTGGGGCGGGGCATGACAGCATGTGCCTGTTTGTATGTGACCAGAGGAAACTGGAAAAAAAGAAAACATACAGGAAGCCACATGGCCACCTGTCACTTAGAGAGCGTCAGCAAGAAGCCCCCAGAGCACAGTGACAAGCAATTCCCAACTGATGTCTCTGAGCACCTCCAGCTCAGAGACGCATCCTGCCGGAAGAGGCCAGGCGGAAGCCAAGTGGCCCATCCGGTACTGGATGCTAAGCCTGTAGAAGCTGAAGTCTCTTCGTTCAGCTCTCAGTTGGTTTTGTTGCTTGCAGTAATTACAACCACGCTCAGAATCCTTTTCCTATAACTCCGCAATTGGAGATGGTTCAACTTTTGACCAGACAGGCTGTGTGGAATGAGAAAATGATTCAGAAACTGAGTCACTGTCCTTATTCCATTTCTGCTTCTCTGTCGGTAACAACCTGTTCTGAGCTACAGGGTCCTTCCTGTGACGTTCTGTAAAGCCCTCTGGCTCTGCTGTGGACCAAAGCCTGACAGATTTAGATTTGCAGGGTGTTTGAGAGTAGAGAGGAAGTGGGGTGGAGTTCTGTGTGAGGAGGCTGTTCCAGACATTTTGGGAGATCCGGGATCTCCGATTCTTGAATCCAAAATGTCACACTAGCCCCTAATGGTTGTGACATCCAAAATAACCTTATAAATTGTAAACTGCCCCTCAGAGGCCTGCTGACTTCAACTCACACTACCTCGGAGTCTGCGTCTAGTGGGTGGTTGAGTCCAAGTTCAGGCTGTTGGAATTGTGCCTCATTTTCTATCTCATCATACCCAGCCTTCCAGTCCTGCTGCTCCAGGTCTTTGGACATTTTGGTTCTGATGTCCTATGACATATTGCCTCTCATGAGTCATGTCTTTTAAAAAGTGGTTTACCAACAATCTGTTGACCTCACAGATCAAGTCTGTGCTTCATCGACTTGTTCTGAAGAAAGCTGGATGCCAGAGTTCATTGGTGGAAATGGCGCGGCTCTGAGCGGGAAGAGACTTGACCAGGATCACTCAGCAAATTCATGAAGCTGGGAACCAGAAGTCTGCCTCAGGGTTAACCTGTTCCAGGCCACTGGGAAGGGGCTAATTCCTCTGATAATGACTCAGTAGCCTGGAGTAGGACCACACACTGCTCAGATCGGGCCTAAAAAGGGGTGGAATCCAGGGACCTGCTCTGGCCAAGTGCATAATGTCCACAGGTTTATTTCAGCACCTGGCTCGATGCCATTGAAGGGCAGTGTGCCAGCACTTTGTGGAGGGAATAGAGTGAATGGCCCTGTATGATTAGAGATACCGGCAGATGCTATTCAGGCATCAGTGTCAGGATGGTGGGTAGGAAGAGACTGGCATGTAAACTCCAGAGTGTCCTGGACTCAGTTTTCCTGGAACAATCCCTCCATGATAGTTAGTTCATGTTGATCTTCAAATTGACAGGAACTTTAATCACCTAGGAGATAAACCTTAGTCTGAGTTAAAAGGGAGGACCCAGCCTTAGTGTGGTGCATGGGACGCCTAAGAAACCTTGCATGCAAGATGTTCATCACTCTCTGATTCCTGGCTGGGGATGCAATGTGACCTACCTCCTCCGGCTCCCACCTCTGTGTCCACTCCAATGTAATGGACTGCATGCTCAAACTATGAGCCAAATAAATTCTCCCTTAAGTTGCTTTAGTCACGTATTTTGTTAGCGTGACAAGAAACACAATCATTATACCCTCCCCAAAGCCATTGTAAGAATCCAGAGAAGCCTGAACTATTTTATTTCAACTGTCAAGAGCCATTCCAAAGATACTGATTGTTCTGGATGGGAGCCATTGACACGGTAAAGCTGTGGTCTGCCTCAGTCAAGTTTTAGCGAGAGGCTTTTGATGCTGGGAGAAGAGACCTGCACTGAGGGGATCCTCAAAACCAGTGGGCCAGTGAGGGGCCCCTGCCAGAATCCAGATGTGAGGGAATAGTGGGGCAAATGTGAAAGGGTCAGAGGTCAGATTCTGAGTATCTTCAGTGTGGTATGAGAGACAGCTGACAAAGCTGACTGGGAGGATTCTGACCCGGCAGAAGGCAGCTATCACTGGGATGAGGAGGTACCGAAGGAGGCTTAACCCTGGATGTGGGAAGGGTGAGTTGCCTCACACATCCAAATTGGAATATCCAGTCTATCATAACTGAACAAATAAGTCTGCTGTCCCTCCCTGGTTAGCCAGTGACCTCAACACTTTGTCCTTGACTTTCTGAGGAAGGGCAGTGTGCTCATACATGAACGTCTTTCTTGGGAGCACCCATCCTGTGGCCACTGTTATTTCTCCCTGGTGGCCTCCCCTCCCATCAGCTTTGCCTCAAGCCCCAGCTCCAGGCTGCCTCCTGGTGCTATATTTTCTCAGAGATACCTCAGGGAGTTCCTGAAAACAGAAAGAGAACACTCAGTGGTCTAGGCACTTGGTATTTAAAATCAGGCAGTCTGAGGCTGGAGGGATGGCTCAGTGGTTGAGAGCCCTGGCTACTCTTCCAGAGGACCTGGGTTTGATTCCCAACATCCACACAGTGGTCTGTAACTTCAGTCCCAGGTACCAGGTACTCTGTAGGTACCAGGTGTGCATGTGATGCACAGACATGCTTGCAGACAAAACACCCATACAAATGAATAAATAAACACTTCATTTTAAAAAATATGACTATTCCCTAGCCCTCTCCTCCAACTGTGTGATGGGCAACAAGCAAGAATATTTTCCTGCTGGTGGGTGGTGGTGCATGCCTTTAATTCCAGCATCCAAGAGGGAGAGGCAAACAGATCTCTATCAGTTTGAGGCCAGCATGGTCTACAGAGCGAGTTCCCGGACAGACATAGCTACACAGAGAAATCCTATCTTGAAAAACAAAACAAATAAACAAATAAAAAAGAATATTTTTCCTTAGTGAATGATTACTCATGCTGAAGGTATCAGAACCACCCTGCTTACATACCTGTGCCCTCTTCTGTAAAGGGCCGTTGGCTGACCCACACAGCAGGGAAGACTGTAGGGATGTCTTCCTCCCTCTGAGTCTGATTGACAGCTGCTGGAGCCCCTTGGCTGCCTAGTCACCTGGGGCTGTCAAATCACTCACTAGTCAAGATAAGCCTGAGTCCTGATCATGCACAGGAGAGTGAAATCCAGGTCTACACCTACATTTCCATGTCACTCAGCAATGTGGGTTTCAGCTGGGGCTGGGACCTGGGCTTATCCTTGGTCCATGTCCTCTGTGTGCACACATCCCCAGGTCCCTTAAAGCAGCCCCATCCCACGCCTCCGTTATTCTGCTGCTCGGAGGGAGTCTCCCTCTTTCTTCCCCCTCCCTTCTCTGTTTCCTCCCTAAACAGTCTTTGTGTCTCTGTCCATCTTTCTGGTTTTAATCAGCCAACCAGCCCGACCTTTACATGCAGAGCTGCCCCTGTGGTCTTTGCAAGAGCAAAGTGTAACCTCCGTGAAGATCTGCTGTGGTCACAAGCAAGTAAGCGTGTCTCCAGACGTCAGCAACAGTCCGACTATCAATCTATTTTACAGATAAGTGCACAGAGGCCCAGAAATGCTATAAAACAGCAGCCCCAGTCCGTTCTTCCACCAGGCTCTGTTGTTCAGAAACCTTGTCCTGTGGCAATCAGTCCATTGCAGTGAACAACGTTCCAGCAAACCCAAGCTGGAGCCACTGCATTCCTTGGACCAGGAGAGCCAGGCCTCTTGGAACTGCTTCCGATGGAGACAAGTCCAGGCAAAAAGCTGAGAAGGTCAAAGCAAATCTAGGAAGTTAGGTGTCTAAAAGGGTGGCTGGAACCAAGCCAGCTGAAGCTTGGTTGGGTCAAAGAGAGGTCACCAAGGAAACCAGGCTTGGAGAACAAGCCTCCTTCCTCAGCAGCGTAGCCCAAGTAGGGACCTCAGTGGCAAAGTCATCTTCCTGGGGCCATCTAGTTCCACCCCAATTCCAGTCCTTCTCATTGAAAGAGACCCCCTTTTCTCTCTGATCACATTAATTTCACCTCTTGCTGTTCTCAGATGTAGGAAATAGAAGAAAGGGCCCTAGAGCGTCTGTAAAGACTACGGGGTTGTTCATTCATCAGGTGGGGAAATTGAGTCAGAGAAGTAGTATACCCAAGGTCAGCCAGCTAGTACAATGGTAGACCTGGGAATTGAATCTGCCTGATGCCCAACTCCAGCTCTCCATTCAGGTGTGCCAAGGAAGTGGAGGTATTGGAGAGGACAGAGGCTACAGTTTTTAGGCAGCTACAGTCTCCAGAGGGGATGTTTAGGGACATCCTGTCAGATGTTTTCATGACACCATGGCCTACCCTTGATTTGGCAATGAGAGGTTAGCACTGTGGGGTTGAAGTCATTTTGCTGGAAAAGAGAGAAAGAAAAAGGAAGTGAAAATTTAAAAAGCCAGACAGACCGTGGACAGTCTGCCTCTTCACCCACCGATGCTGAGCCACAGGCTTAAGTGGAAAAGCTGGGAGTGAGTGGGAGTTGACGTCATTCCTTCATCCATAGGTTTTTGTTAGACCCTAATCAAGACTCACTGTATGCTCAGGCTAGGCCATTGGACCAGCAGGGTCCAGTTGAATACAAGCCAATCCCAAGGCTCCAGATAAGCATTTCAAGAGGCCGGGGCTGCACATATACCTAATCATTAGACTGCTTGCCTACATGCCAATAGCCTGGGTCTGCTCTCAGGCAGTTGGAGTTGAGGAGTTTAGTTTTAGAAACACATACAAATGTGACCACCTACGCGCTGGACAAGGCACAAACAGCGACCTGAGGTGTTTTGGTGAGAGAGGCCTTCCAGATGGCAATGGGGTTCTCTTCAGGGAAGCAGACACCAGCTGGGGAGGCAAATAGGATTGGCAGGTGCCAGGGCCTAGACAAGCAGAGAATGGCTTCCTTGGGGAACTAAAGGTGGATTGGCATATGGAGGCCTGGGAAAGAGGAAGCCTGGCCTCTGAGCCCAGATGCTCAGGCCACAAGATGCTGGGCACTGATCTGAGGACACTTGGCAGAGGAGGAAGATGAAGGCCAGGAAGTTTCCATGGTGCTTTCTGAATCAGACTGCTAACACCTGGCACATCCACGGCTCAGGGACAGGGCAGCTTCCTGGTCTGGTGTTATACACAAGTGTCTCAGTATGCAGCAGGGTAGAGGATATCTGGAGTTGGGATACAATGAAGGTGAAGATGAGGTGGTGTGCACACAGTGGACCTAGCAGGACTTTGCCATTTCTGCTGCAATATGTAGAAATGATGAGCAATGATTTGGCTCCTGGCCAGTCTTCATGGTCCCTTCATTGTCTAAAAAATGCTTCTAACCCATCTCCCCCATTCTTTATCACATGCATTGTACATTCATCCAGATGGCAGTCCTCACTGTCCCCAGTGTGCCCTGAGCTTGGGAAACAGTGAACCATACAGGGCATCTCATCATGGGATGTATAATGCAATGGGGTGCCTGACATCAGAGTCTCTGAGGAATTGTGGCCATGAAGGGGAAGAGCAGGGTTTCCTGAGAACAGAGGATATTGACCCGAGTACTTCAAAGAGGACTTTCTGGAAGAAGTGACCTCCAATCTGAGAGCTGCAGGAAGAAGTTTATACACAGGCAGAGAAGAGCAGTCAGCACCTTGCACTTGCTGACGGCCTCTCAGTCCTAGGGCCTCTGGTTTGCCTTCAGTTTGCTGTCTGCATGGCAGAGTTTCGACTGAGAGGCCACCTTGACTCACATGTCCACTGAGCCATGAAAATGGCCATCTTCCCAGTTGTCTCAGGAAACTCTGCTCCTCTGACCTCAAAGCCTGTGGCTGCTTTACAACCTCCCGAGGGCCTGATAATCTGCCTGGGTTGCAAAAACCACTCCCCAGTTCCTGAAATGCCACCAGCTCACTCAGACTCCCTTGAGGCTGATGGCTGCCCCCTCTGCTCAGGAAATACCTTCTATGGGAGACGCTGACCTAGGGTCAAGGCTGTCAGAGAGAGTTCCATTTCCACAGAAAAACTGGCTTTGGTGACGTTAAGACTAGACAGCTGTCACCATTATATCTTAAGCTTATCGGTGTCCACTCATGTGACAAATGCTTGCAGAGTTCCTGCTATCCTCCACATACTGACCACAGGCCAAGCAGAAGATGTAAGCCACAGAAGTGACTGTGCCCCTGTGGGGTAAATAACCAGGCAGGTGCTGTCACACCTGGTCACAAGTTAACAGCAGAAGGACTGAGGACAAATGTTAGGTGAGGCCTGAAGGGATGGCGGAGTCAGCAAGGTGCTTGCTGTGTATGAGGACAGTTCCTGTGAATGCTAAGGATGGCAGTGTGTGTCTGCAATCAGCTGGGAAAGCAGAGGCAGGTGGATACCTGAAGTTCACTGGCCCACAAGTCTAGCTGATTCTGATACCTGAATAGTGGATGTCTTTGAGAATAATAAGGCCTTTTTCAGAAGCTAGGCAGAAACTCTAAAGCGGGCAAAGCTGGTCTGAGCAAATGGCTTTGGGTTTCTTGACTCAAGATTTGAAAAAAAAAAAGTGGGCCATAGAGGAGGAATATTAGAGCTATGTTTATTATAGATTCATAGAGAGGAGCCTAAGAGAGAGGGGACAGAGCTCCTGGATAGCAGGAGGGGTCTCAGGAAATAGGGTGCCATTGTATTGCTATTCTAGGCTGGGACTTTTTAAAAGATTTATATCAGAAAATGGGGTGAGCTATGGGAGGGGTGACCTGTCAGCCCACTGGCCCACCAAGTGTCCAGTGCCTGCTCTATTTCAGTCACATCGTGGAATCATTTTACAGCCTCTTTGCAGGAATGTTCATTTAGGAGCTGACACAGAACAGGAACCAGAACTCTCCTGGCATTCTTGCTTCAGCAAGGACATTCTAGCAATGGCTGCTTCCAAGTCCTCACCCTATGTGACTGTTTTAAATCCCCTGCTCATCATCCCACAATTCAATAAGAGGACCTATTTCAAAAATGAAGCAGGCAATGTCAGCCTCTGGCCTCCACATGAGTACTCACACACTCACATTCAGCCCTGCCCTCAGCACACAGGCGCTAAGTGAGCAAGTCACAGATGAGCTGGAGAGACGGCTCAGTAAGTAACTCTTGCAGAGGACTCAGGTTCACCTCCCAGCACCCACATAATGGAACACAACTATCTGTAAGTTCACGTCTAAGTGACACCATGGCCTCACTTCTAAGTGAGTGCTCTTCTGGCCCAAAGGCACTAGGCACACATGTGAGGCCACACACGCACATGTATAGCCAAACACTCACACACATAAAACATATAAATCTTAAAATTTTTAAAGAGGTGACATCTGAAAAAAGAACCAAAGGAAACAAGAAAGCTATGTGATCTTGGGCACCAAGCTTAGTGTGTGGGGGAAATGTAAGCATAAAAGCCTAAGACAGGCATACATTGTAAGCGTGTGCGTGCGCGTGTGTGTGTGTGTGTGTGTGTGTGTGTGTGTGTGTGTGTGTGTGTGTGTGTGTGTGTGAGTCTGTCTGTCTTGAGTTAGACATCCACAGGGTTGCATACCACAGAGTATTCTTTGAGACTAAGGCTTCCTATGTAGCCCAGGCTAGCCTCACAGTTGTGCTTCTCCTAATTCAATCTCTTGAAATCCTGGGATTATGAGCATGTGTAACCATGTCCAAGGATATTCTCTCTCTCTCTCTCTCTCTCTCTCTCTCTCTCTCTCTCT